>JAMKCH010005751.1:0-97743 GCA_023653785.1 Ophioderma brevispina
CGTCAAATTAGAGGGCGTGTACACAGAAGACGAGGGCAACCGAGAAACGCAATGTGTCTCCAGACAGGAATAGACTCAATGAATATGGCCTACATGCAAGGAGACCAAGAAAGATGGTGAAGTTGAATGATGGTCATCGACAAAGAAGGGAAATGAATCGTTATGTTAAATGAAACAGTTTGAAACATGCGCTCAACTAAACTGAAGCAGACTAAAAGTAATGAACTTTTTGTAAACATGTTGGCACTTTAGAAAGTTGAAAAGTGCAACTTCTTTTGGTCTGTTTTGAAAACATAATTTTTACACAAATGCTTGTTGTTAGAAAAAGGCATTACCTTTCAACAAATGATGAACTGTATTACATGGAAAAATGTTTCCTGTAAACAATAAATTACTTGATGCGATGAAATATACCCATCAAAGTGCGTTTTTACATGACAAAGTCTGGTCATCCCAGAGGGGGACTTATTTTGGGGGGGACCGTTTATTAGAAGCTAAACTGTTGTTACAGTGGCCCATGGAGGAGTGAATTTGGTCATAGCGGGGTCAATCATATTTGGCGACTTATTTGTTCATACCCTCTCAGCTCAGACCACGAAGTCTAAGAAAAATAACACAAAATATAATTTAAATGTTTAGGCCCAATTTCTACGCGTGATTGCTACGGTATCAACCAATATTGCATGATTGTTATAGGCAAGGCCACGGAATCAATCGTGCGTGTATTTCCCAGCTCTTCCCTCAGAGGGTGAAATGAACACATCGGATTGACTCGCGCTCGCGGTATATGGAAATACAATAGAAGGCCGAAGTAATACTACATTTGGTATAGTTACACCATTTTGTCACCACTGGAAAGCGTTGGACACCAATTATTTTTGGCACATAGAAAGTCACATATCTTATCAACAGTTTTGCCAATGTTCAGTTTGCCAGAATCTGTTGGAAACGGTCAGGTCCACGGTTTGTTTGGGGACACACTACGCGACATTTTAAAATTGAATGCAGTTTTAAAACAACTGGTATCACATAATTATTTAAGGAATATAAATTTTCTGATATGCGAGGCGAAGAAAAAACTACAAAGGACATCGCCGGATAAGGAGAGAAGGAGGCCCTCTGTAGTCATCATTGTTATATTTCACCATCAATTTTGAGTTGTGGTTTACAAATTATATTATTCAACCTTTTTCATTCAATTTATTTCAATGGCACCGCAACAGCAATAACAATTAAGTAAATAAAATATAGAATTGGTGGTGACATGGGGGGGGGAAAGACAGAAAGGCCAAAGGCCAGTGTATGTCCCCCAACAATAAAAACACAAACTTACATACAAAATACAATGTACTGGAGTTAGATTTGATATTGTACAATGATCATAATAAAAGTAGATTGAGAGGAACAAACTGTAAGCACCGTGATAGCTCGAGTAAAGCAATTTATACATATTGTGTCATCATTCTTCTTCTTAGGTAGTTTAAAATGTCTTAACCTGGTGCATTTGAATAACAGTAGGTAAATTATTCATTCAAGTATCACAGGCCCCCATAGACTCACAACCTTTTGAAGAGGGAAGTAGTTTTGTTTTTGAAGCAATTGATACGAATTATTGTTTTGGTTAAGAATAAGTATTTGTTACTAAATCGTTAGTAAAATTAGTTTGAAGACATCGGAAGCGGGTTGTAAAATGTTTATACATAAAACACCTAAGTAAAGGGAATAAATGTCGTAGACTATTAAAGGATTATGTAAATCTTTGAAAAAGAGGGTTGAGTGTGATCTATAATGGCGATTTGGAAAGAATTTTCTCACTGCTCTCTTTTGAAGTTTATGATTTCGATCTATATATATTTATGTGTACTACCCATGCAAGAAGAATGCCATATGATTATATAGGGTATACAAATTGAACAATATATGGTACGTAGAATACATTGGGAACAAAGTGTGTTAATTTGTTCAGGGACACCCAGCATTTCTAGATATTGTATTTGGTACAGCTTCAATATGGTATTCCACGAAAGTTGTCATCAATAATACACCAAGAACTTTCGTTTTAACCACTGGTTAGCACTTTTCCATCTAACGTTACTTCAATAGAATTTGGAAATGTAACGTTTTAATGGGTGTCCCCATAATCATGTAGTTTGTTTTGCTAACGTTACTAGAGTGTTAGATTCAAACCAGTTTGATACTGAATTATCGTGTGTAATTAATTGTATTTATCAAGCAAGATTATCTGTCGGAATACCATATGTCGTGTCACAGCAAAACAAGACGAAATTTAAATTTAAGCGTTATTTCTAATAATATGTTGAAAATATTAGAATAAAATAACGAGGACCAAGGATTGACCCTTGTGGAAAACATGGTGATATTATTGAACTTCAGATTTGTACGAATTATAAGATACATATTGTTTTCTTGACAAAGATAGTTACGAAACCATTGTAATACGATGCCTCTAAAGCCGCATAATGTTCTAATTAATGCAAAAAATATCATGGTTAATGGATCAAAGGCTTTAGATATAAATCGAGGAAATGGCCCATGTAGTTTTCGTTATTTTCAAAACAAGCATTGTAAATGTTATCGAGCAATTCAAGACCAGCCATACTGTGTTGAAAAATTAGACCTAAATCCAAATTGCTTTATGTTAAAAATCCGATGTTTATCAATAAATGATAAACATCTATTTAAAGACAATTCTTTCAAGAATCTTTGAGAAATGGCAATATCGAATAGGGCGGTAATTTTGAATAACATCCAACTTTATCCTTTTTGTTAAAATAGGTTTTACAATTCTTGGCTATTTTTAATCATTTGGTACAAGACCCATGTTTAGAGAGAGATTGAAAAATCATTGGACAAGGTGGGGTACTTACTCATGGAAATTTTTGAAAAAGGAAGGAAATTACTGATCTCATCATGACCTGGACTTTTTTTTTATCAAACTTTCGATGAGTTTGAGTATTTCACTTTAACTATAGGTAACATGTACTATTATGTTGAAGTGGGGTTAAATAAATATCGTGATATTTTAGTCTCCAGTAGTAATTTTCTCAGCTAGTGGACCAATATTCACGAAAAAAGTTTAAAATCTCGCAGAGATAGTTTGTGTGGATTAGTTACACTTTCACCGGAAACATTCAGAATTGTGTCTGTTGCTTCTTTTAGAAACCGCGACCGATTAGGCTATTTATAGTTGTTCCAAGTTGCTTCATAGTCTTTTAGCATGCTGAAATTTGGATTCGTAGTATCCACGTTTTGCTTTCGAATAAACTGTGCAATTTGTTCTGTATTACTTTGTACGCGTTCATGTGTCTTCACTGGACTGGCATTTATAGCTTTATACAGTTATTTTCTTATTGATACTTTTTAACAAACCAGTTCTGATCCAAGGAGACTTGGATCCTTCTTTCTGTTTGAGATTTTTTCACAATGGGTATGCACTTCATGAATTCAGTCATCTGATGATGAGATAAAGTATTGTATTATCATCGCATTGACCCATTCAATATCTCACACCACTTGACTTTGGATAATTTTTTTTTCAGGTTGTAACATATCTATCATTTATGTAACTGTCCTCTTAAAAATCCATTATCAGTAATCGTTTCTTGGTACATCATATTGTAGTCAAAGGAGTTAGAAAATGTCGCTAATATCTGTCACCAATATAGTCGAAGAAATATCATCATTTGTGTTGGTTAAAATATTATCAATGAGAGTTGCACTATGTTCAGTAATCCTTGTTGGTTTGGTAATAGTCGGTTTTAAAAGAGAATTTGAAAGAGAAGATTTAAGTAATCATGGGGTGGGTCTGGGGATTTTCCTCTGTTAGTAGATCAATGTTAAAATCGCCCTGATAATATATATTCACTTTATTTTCCTTCTTGTCAATCTTTTCAATATTGGGATCTAAACAATTAACCAATGAGTGATGAAGTGATCTATCGATGAATGTGTCTGTAAATTACTCCAACGATTACAGGTTTTATGGTGGTTTTGAGGAAATTCAACATAAACAGGATTCATAATTAGGCGTGGCATTTGTTAAATATCCCTAATCTTGTATTTGATAGTTTGGGATATAAAAATTCCAGCTCCGCCTTTTTCGCGGTTACTGTTCTTGTATTAACAAATTCATATCCGGGTTTAGGTTATAATATTGTTGCGGGTTTCATTTAAATGGCGTTTCAGTAATACCAATAACAGAGAAGTCATGGTCAAATCTCCTTTTACATTCCTTAAGCTTGTCAAAGTTTTTGATTAAACTTCTAAATACGTTTACTAAAAGGAAGAGTGTTCTCGGTTGAAAGAATATTACCAGCTTTCAGTTGTCTAGGTGTACGGTAGACAACATTGATGGATATATTCGTTTACGTTTGCTCGATATTGTATTTTGGATCGAATGGATTTTAAATAACATATTGTAATATTTTGTTAAAATCAATCCTAGCATCACTGCTGTTGGATTTGCCTCAACATTTCTATGTTTGCATTGAAAGCATCTTTACAGTATAGTATCACTACTTGGTATTAGTGTGCTGTTGATTTCAAATTATCTGCTCGATTGAAATGATGCTATCGACAGTCGGGTACAATTAAACATATAAAAGACAATTTAACACATCTATAATACGAAAACCAAACCTCAGGTGATCGGCATCCGCCTCCAACGAATAAAAATTATTCAATTCTTCCGTAGGTAGCATATGGTTCATTGTAATTTTGACAAATTTCACTACTATTACTTGATTTGAAGGAAAAACATCTCAGTGGACTGGATATACATTCATGAGAAAGTAAAACATTGCAATAAATATTTTTACTGTTAAAGTATTATAAATTGACATATAAATTAAATGCATAATAAGGCTCAATTACACTAACCACCCCTATGCACTCGGTACTATTACGATGCGTCTCATTCTGTTAATATCAACGATACAAAAGCAGTTGCAAGGGTACAATATAGTGATATTTAGACAGGATACATGGGACTGCTGATTTCACGATCATTAATGAAAATGATTTGCTATTGAGTACATCTCCGACTTTTTAAAACCACTATAAGCGCTTCTTCAAAATGTAAAACAAATCGCGCTTCCCCTATTTTTTATCAAAAGTCCATTTTTCATATTTGGCACATACCTTCTCAGATCAGACCACGAAGTCTGACGAAAAATAACAACAAATATCAATTTAATGTTTAGGCCCAATTTCACTGCGTTGATTGCTACGGTATCCATCATTAAAACCATTCAGTGACGTCACCTATTACTAAACCGAGTCTCATTCTACGATTCTTCTGTACCATGTCTAAGTGGAGATTCGTATCTTCGAATCTCCAGAAAAGTGTGGATCGTATCTACGAAACTACGGGAATTATCCACACATTTCACATGTTTAACAGAGATTCGTAGAAGAAAATTATCTCACGTTTATTAAATAGATTGACCATGGTGTGGTATTAACGTGTGGAATTTAATATAGGCCTACAGAATTAATAAAACAGAAATCATGTGAAAATAACGACATGGGATACAGGGAGTTATTTTTGTTGTTCTGAAGTCAGTGGCGTAACGGGCCTACCCGCTCTGAGGGGGCAAATTTCCCAATTTTGGGAAATTTTCCCTCTCAGGGGGGTCAAAAGGCCAATTTTTCCCGGTCAGAGGGCTAAAAAACGGCTGATTTAGCATGATTTTTGCCAATTTTTTCCCGGCCAAAGTCGTCAGGGGGGGCAACCTGCCCCCTGCCCCCCCGCCTGTTACGCCACTGTCTGAAGTTTTAGTTGTGTTATCTTTATTCAAAGTTTAGCTTCTTTAGCAAAATGATAATGTACTTTTATTATTTTTTGTACACGTGTTTTTTTAGTATATGTAATCCAGTGTTAACATGTTTGATTTTTAAAATTTCACCTATTTTATTCTTACATATGGTTGATCTTGTATTTCATAAATTCCTTCAAATTATTTCAGGCCTGGAATCTTATTAGGTATTTTTAAAAGTCACCTTTTGGTTCTTTGTTTTCGGCCTTAAAATCTTATTTCAATCGTTGACATTTTGTACTGTATAATGATTAACATTTTTAAGCCTATGTTTGAATTTCATTTACTTCGAGATGAAAGTTAGCGGCTTATATTTTCTTAAAATGTGGCATCAATTTTAAAAATGTGCTTTAAAATTTATTTTCACTTTAAAGGTATCATGTGAAGTTTGGTTATTGTTTAGGCCTCGTGTGAAAGGTATATCGTTTAGAGTTTCAATGCAGTTTTACATTGCCTTGGATTGTTGTCAATCGAATGATTAATATTGTTTCAATTTTTCAATCATTTTCAAATTATCTATACAATTATGATTAGGCCTATTTTTAAGGCCTAGGTGATATGTCAAACGAAACAATTGGAAGGAGACTTCTACAGTTTTGCTGGGTAGATCAGGGGCATCTATATTTTACACGTGTCCTATATGGTTCTTCACAAGTTTTAGGGAGATGCAGGGGGGGTGTAGTATGGCTTGAGGTAAAATTAACCATTTTGAATATTCTGACAAGAACACGTACAAAGCCACTATATTGAACATTATTCATCTTGTAATAGATATGGTCAAGAAAAACGGTTCATCTCATCTTCTTTCCCCGAAAACCCAAGCGTCATTTTATTTTTAGTCAAAACAGGCCATGTACTACCTGGATTTAGTTTCTCGTTATTTGCCTTTTGGTCCATTTTTTAATATATCGATAAGACCTTAAAAAAAGACCCATATCTATATTTTTGCCGAAAAAGCTGTAGCTATACATGTACACTTAGGCAAAATTCAACACAAATTTGTCATTTTCCTGACAATTTCGACCGTAGCAAATTTTGGCTTCAGATTGAGGAAATTGGAACGATTTTCCAACAATTTCGTTTTTAAATTTGGCTTCAGATTAAGGAAATTTTACTCATTTTTCCAACAAATTTTAGAAAATTTTGAAAAACGGACCTATTACTATACCAAAATTGGCATGAAAAAAAGGTAATTCATATACCAGAAGACTAAACAAATTAGACCTTTATTTGTGGCATATGTGGCGTATAGTCATATGTTGAGTACCCTCCCCGGACAATGTTTTGGCCTAAAATGAGACAATTAGAAGATTCACCACCTCTAGACTGCAAATCTTGCTGTACAAATGATATAATCCTTAGTCTACTCTGTAGGAACAGTACATTTCAAAGCAAATCCGTTATAAACTCTCATAAATATTTCCAAAGTGTATGATTCTGCAGTTAGCTGGTGGTATCTGGTTTTATTATCTTCAATTAATTTCAACTTCCGGATAAAAATACACAAAAAGTACACAAAAATCGCACTTCTTCCATTTGCGGTCCCTTAATTCATTGCGGGTTCATTGAGGCAACCAATGTAGAAATATGTTGCTTATTAAGCAATCCTTAAAACAAGTGCATCCGAAACTATGGTGGTAATCCTTTGCATTATCCATTGGAATTAATTAAATCTCGTCGTCTGTCGGGTCAATATTATCCACAAGTCTGTGATTCTGCAGTGACGGGATATATGGGTGTGTGGATCCAAATCGTTGCTTATATTTTCAAAATCCATGCCTCCTTCGCAAGAGAATTCGGAATCTACGATTTCATTGTATCCATATGTCAACGAAGAGTATTAAATTGAGACATCAAGCATCGCACATGTACAAGCGGCAAAGACGTCACCCTTCTTGAAACGATTGTGTGGACCAAAAAAACACCCTGATCGATAATCCTCTATCGTGCCACTGGACAGCTGTTCATACATTTAAGATGGATGGTATACAATATGTTGCGTATAGTAGGGCCGAGTAAAAGCTGCATGAATGAAGGTCGAATCCACAGGTTTTCAAAACCGATGATGAGGTTGTAAACGACATTGATTTTACAGTGTGAGCAATGGTTTAAGTCAGCGAAACCACTCGCAACAGAAGATTTCGTAGTTACGAATCCACCGGGCTCGCTCCTGTGCATTAGTAACTTAGAATCTTCTGTTTCTTGGGTTTCCCTTTAATATTGCATATTGTTATAGGCAAGGCCTTGGAACCGATCGTGCGTGTATTTCCCAGCTCTTCCCTCAGAGGGTGAAATGTGAAATGAACACATCGGATGACTCGCGCTCGTGTTATATGGAAATACAATAGAAGGGCCGAAGTAGTAGTAAAAAGTAATATACATTTGGTATAGTTACACCATTTTGGTACAACTGAAAGCGTTGGACACCAATGATTTTTGGAAATAGAAAGTCACATATCTTATCAACAGTTTTGCCAATGTTCAGTTGCCAGAATTGTTGCACGGTCAGCAGGTTCCCACGGTTGTGTGGGGAACAAACACGCGGGACATTTAAAAAATTGATACAGTTTTTAAAACAAATGGTATCACATAGTATTTAGGAATATAATTTTCTGATATGCGAGGCGAAGAAAAAACCAAACTACAAATTATTTCTGACTTCTAGCGAATCTAATACTTTGCTCCCACATACCAAATTTAAATCATGGTCCAAGACGTAGTGCACGATTCTGTATAAACGACCAACGGGACTCAACCCGGTAAACCACAATGTCTTCACTGACGCAAGAAGAAAATATAATTATTTCAATTAATTTCAAAATGCCCAAAACTCTTAAACACTTAAGTTTCCAAGGGGGGGTCCATGGGGACAGAACATACCAATGAAAATTGTCAGGAGTGTTTTTGCTTATTTTGTCTGGTTATGAAAACGCTGGTCCTGATACAAAAAAAAATCCACCCACAGCTTTATTTATAGTAGATCCAACCATCGTGTTCACCAGAGGAAAAGTTGGGAAAGCGTCGATTGGGAGAGGAGACACAAAAAAGAAAAATTTTTTGAATTTTCAAACATGAACTAAGATAATCGGGCTTTTCATGTTGACATCATTTTTACAAAGAGAGTGAAACGACTTGTTTGTTCAAAGTCAGTAAATGCAATTCACCTGTTACATGGGATACCACTTAAGCAAAATGAATGTTAGAATGGTGTAAGTGCTCGAACTTGCGCTTTACGTTGATTTGAATACTTTAATTATAAAGAAATGATTGATTTTTCCACTGGTTATCGGACTATGTTCAATAGATTTAACGTGTGGGGAATTTAATTTCAACCCACTGCACATGCACCATCATTCAATTCCCATACCTTGGGAAAAGTACTAGAGGTGAAGATGGGTTGTTGAGAATTACTATAGCATAATGTTGGTTCCTTGAAAACCCTTAACACTTAATAGAATGGAACACAAAAATCATGATATTTTATTAACAAATAAAATAAAGTTATTAACATCTTGTGATTTATTTGCTTTTAAAAGATTCTAACCCCTGGGAGGCAATTTTACTAATTAATACCGAGAGCATAAATTTTAATTTTGCCATAAACCGTTAGTCTTAACTGTGTAAAGTCTAAAGAAAGACCAACGTGGAATTTGTGAACTTTCTAAGAAAACTACAAGCTGAGCACACATAATAGTGTGATAAAAATAGCAATAGCACCACATCGAGGGGCGTCATTCATTCTGATTAAAAGTCACTGCAGCGGAATGCCCGCGTAAACGTAATATAGGTATTTATATCAGTTGTCAATGGTATATATGATTCGTTGGCAAAGGGTAGCAAACATTGCATGGCACAGCGATATCATAAATTTCTAGATATACCATATAGCTATTTTTTTATAAGCAGAGCTTGTGGGGTTAACGAATGTCTTTGATTTTTTAAAATGATCGTTGTCGTGAGGCCATGGATCACTGTAGGGGCGGTCATGGAATTATGCAATGGGGGGGGGGGGGGGGGAATTGGCGCCCGTCACTATTTCGAGCGCTCGCGGTTAGACCCTTTTTTTGTTTTCACTCGGATTATAAATCTAAGAGGCGGGGGGGGGGGGGGGGGGGGGGAGGGGCCGGGGGGGGGGGGGGGGGGGGGGGGGGAGGGGGAGTGGCAACGCCTACCATTTTATATTTTTTTCAAGCACCAGAGGCACCAAACAACACAACAACAAAGATACCCCATGCTCTTCAGAATTTCAAAACAGAGTGGAAAAGCCCAATTGTGTCTACCGGCGAGCGGCCAGCGAACCGGAAAATTTTACCCAAATTGTGTCGGCAAGGGGCCCACAAAAGGTCATTTTCCTTGATATACAGGGGCGTCAGGCGCCCCTGTGCGGCCTAAAGGCATTTTTCTAAATCTACAAGGCGCCGGCGACCCTTTGGTTGCAAAAAATAGGGGGGGGGGGCGCGCCGGGTGCGCCCCCCCGCTAAATACGCCTATGACTGTAGAGTGACATGTACTAATTTCTAGAAACGTTTTTGGAGAGGTGGAGCCAGAATCAGTCCATTCATACGTATTTTGATCATATGATCAAGTGATGCGTTTCTTGTGTGTGGATTTCGTTTTTCAGCTCACTAACTTATTATCTCGGGAACTCCTTTGATTATGCAATACAACGTTTTACAACACCAATTCTCGCATAATTACCGTACCCTGGATGCAAATTTATGTAATTCAACTCAGTTATCTTAACGCCGTGAATAAAAGTTTACATTAATTTTGATACTTAATTTCAGAAGCACGTCGGAGGTAATTTCAACGGAGGGAAGGTTTCCGGTTTATGCAAATGAAAAAATAACAAAGCGCTTACCGGAGTTGGGAGTTGGTACAAGCGGTGTTACACAACTATTCGACACTTGTACCATAGCGAAGCGCGCCCCCGTATCACGAGCCAGAGCATCACATGAATTCTGTTGTGACAAAGCAGCCGGTTAAAAACTCTACGAGGCTCCATCTATTCCACACATTGGTCTAATGGAATCAGGAGTCGTTGTACTCTTTACAACCGAGTGTTGACCACTTCAAACGATTCGTTCAAACAGAGGCCAGGCAAACCTCCTATCCCGAAGGTGCGATTTTTAATTTGGGGGGGGTAGTTTCTATTCGTGGTGTTCTGTGTGGTTAGCTGGAAATTACCGTTTATCAATGCATTTTTCAAGGTATTGTGGTCTCTGTGTGTTAAAGTCTATTACTTGTGTTAATTATCTTTCGTTCACCTCTGTTTTGTATAGGGGATGGTTGGTTGTGTTAGGTTTTTGGATTCTGTATTTGACGCGTTTTCCCTAGGTTATACTGACAGCGGTTAATGCGACAGTATTCTGTTGACTGCAAAAATCCACTTCTCATAATTTTGATCATGCAGTACAAAAAGAAAGGCGAGCAGCTGATTTATAAAGCACTCTTTGAAACTTACGCGATTTAAAAGGTGGACATATGAATACATGTGTGTCGAAGTAAACTGTGCAAAACAGGAAAAGGAATTCGGTTTAAAAATGACCAACCTTTACGGATTATAAGTGGCGGATGATGCTTCTTGGAAACATTTTATCCTAAAAAAATGGGCATTTATTGAAAATGACTTCATCTACCTGAGCCATTTCTTTTGTAACAAACTCCAGAAGAGGGGGTGGTTGCCACCCCTCTGATATTCGTTACTAGACATTCGATTCCTCTAAATTTGGGTACCACAGGATAGCTTTAAGGCCAAAACATTCCCCTTGAGGATATGTGTTTTCTCACATGACGTCATAAGTGGAAGAAGGTATTCGAGATAAGCTGGAAAATTGATATTTCCCTATTTTACTGACTCATACACATAGCACTAGAAGAACGCTCCGATTATATAAAACTAGTCAATTTCTATGAAGTGAAAATCGGATATTCCTAACCATATCTCACTGCGTGTCTATGGAAATTGACAGTTGTGCTGACGTGCTAAATTTATGACGTCATTCTGACATAATACGATGCATGTTGGTACTCATTTTGGTATCAATGAAAAGGGGAGGCCC
Organism: Ophioderma brevispina; assembly: GCA_023653785.1. Taxonomy (NCBI): domain Eukaryota; kingdom Metazoa; phylum Echinodermata; class Ophiuroidea; order Amphilepidida; family Ophiodermatidae; genus Ophioderma; species Ophioderma brevispina. Next base: position 11,900 of record JAMKCH010005751.1, read on the forward strand.
GTAGCTATCCATTAGTAGCACAATCAAGTGTCTGTGACACTTCTGTGTCACACTCGGCATGTTGGTACTTCTCTCCCGAAATGGGAGGGGGCTGCCACCCCTATCCATCACTTTGGGATCACCCTATATCTTATCTATACCCAGGTAGATGTCACGTTGCATTCATCACTTCAAAATGTACATGTACCCCATCAGTCGTGTAAAATCAAATACACTCTATTATAAAAACTTTACAAACCAGGGCAAATCTGAGTCGGATGACCTCTAGTTAAAATACGAGACTCTAAAAACGACAATGCTTGTTCTCCATATAGACCAGAGCGCAAGAAATGCGTAATTCCATTTTGAGCATTTTGAGATACGAACGCTTGAAGATTTCAAAATACTGTAGAAAACGACCATGCAGACGGTGATACTGAAGTGAAATGGGAAGGGCTGAAGGTTGTAAATTTGGAATTGATTTGACATCAAAAATTGAGGAGAGAATGATTTGCTGATCGATATTGATCATTTTATTGATTTTAGACTTATGCACATCTGTACAATGAACAGGGATTTGTTTTTGAGTAAATTACAAGTAAAATTTACCAAACAATGCCCAATTTAAAAAGTAATTTGTTACAAATTTTTTTTGGATGATTACTGTCATAAAATTTCAAAGAAAATATAGTTAAAAGGAACTTATAAATGTATTGTATGCAGTTGTGTGCTGTTACATGTAGAATTTGTATGTGGACATAAGTTCATCTTGCACTCACATTGAGCCCATAGAGATTGTACACCATTTGCATTCCAATGCATTCCAATAAAAGTAATTCCATTGACAGGAAGATTTACTTAATAACATTGATCTACTATTTAGTTACCATTATTATCACCAAAAATATCCACACAAATATTGTTCGTTGAGGGCGCTGCTATGGATTTTTGGTGTCGAGTGTGCACTTTTTGCGCTCACTTTCTCGGCAATGCAAAAATACCCACTCTGAAAAATACGTTTGCAAACTTCTAATTTAAAATTAGTTATACCATAATAATTGTTACCTCACAGAATATCTTCTAAAACCATGAATAACTCAATCTCAAAAGTTCAAATGGAATGCACGTCTTCATAATGTAAATTGGTTCTTTCAGAATAGACACACACACATACACAAACAAAACAAAACTTTACAGTATGTACAACAATTAAATCGTGCATAAATGCCTTATCATATCTAATTTAAAAAGATGACGGGCAATGTGGAATTAAAGCAGTACACGAAGTATGGTCAGGACCAAATATGTTAAAGAATTAATGTTGAGTAAGTAAAGCATTACATTATTAGCACAGTATTTCACTGGTCGCTGATGAATTTGTAACTTCCCTGGTAGGGAAGTAGGCAACATAATTTCTATGAGGTTAAAAAAATCGGACCATCCAAACTTTTATATATTTTAACCTTCGTCCTGCTGAGCTTTTTCTACTACGTTCTCGGCTAAGATGAGTTGTCATGCCTCTAAAAATCTTAATACGCATGTTTTGTACCTAGTATAGACCAGTTAACATCCTACGTCACTTTCTTTTGTTGACTGCCAATCCATGCCTGCCAATCGTTATGGCCCATAGTATTAAAACTCTAACAGATACAATTGCCCAGTGTGTAACAGTCAGGCCGACCTAGTTCAAGATACCAGGCCCTAACATGTTTACAAACATTGCTGTTAACTGGTCTATGGGGCGGTGTGTTGATGGTTTGAGATTTGTTGGCTTTTTTGCTACACTTGGAATTTTGGGTCTTAAAATGTAGATAATGGTCCCAGGAATCCAAATCAAATTGTTACCATTTTTTTATCCCTTCCGTTTGGTGGCCATCTTGGTTTTCAAAATGGCTGCCATTTTCAACATATTCTGCTCTATATCTGGACTTTTGAGCAACATAGAAGGTTCAATGTCCACAACTATCTAGCGGCCGCAGCGGAGATGCTGTTCACCATGTAGCGCCAAAATGTCCCTGTGTGTCATTAAGCATGTTAAGTTGGGGATGTCAGATGGCTCCTGCTGCATGTCTCGAGCAATCACATCAATGTAGTTAAAGGGGCGACGACCCCTGTTTGGGCACCGTAACTTCCAACATGTGATGTCCGAGACTACTTGTTCATTTGCACGATAACAGTGACCGGCAAATCATGCTCGGCTTTGGACAACAGAAGATGAGATTGGAGGGTATTGGCATCAAATGGAGCCTTTTATGTTGCTCAGAAGTCCAGACATTGGGCGTAGTATATATTAAAAATGGCAACCATTTTGAAATTCAAGATAGCCACCTGAAAGAAACAATCTATGGCTTTCTGAATGTAATATATGTGTTCCTTGACATCACAAACATGGGTATTGCCACCAACTAGAGCTTTCTATGTTGCTCAGAAGTCTAGATATTGGGTGAAGTATATGTTAAAAATGGCGGCCATTTTGAAATTCAAGATATCCGCCTGAACGAAACAATCTACGGCTTTTTGAATGTGATATTTGTGTTCCTTGACATCAAAAACATGGGTATTGCCGCCAATTTGAGCCTTCTATGTTGCTCAGAAGTCCAGATATAGAGCAAAATATGTTGAAAATGGCGGCCATTTTGAAATCCAAGATGGCCGCCAAACGGAAGGGATAAAAAATGGTAACAATTTGATTTGGATTCCTGGAAAAATTATCTACATTTTAAGACCCAAAATTCCAACTGTAGCAAAAAAGCCAACAATGACACACTGTCCCACCAGATGGTTGATACCCTTACCTGTCCGTTGATACCAAAATAAGTATAAACATACCTAGTATGATGTCACGGGAAACGACGCCGTGTCACAAAATAGCACAAAATCCCCAAAATCGTGAAAAAATCAAGGATGCTGCGACACCATCACTTTAGCCGATTTTTTTTTCAAGCAAAACTGTGGTTCATTTTGTAAGAAACTAATTAATAATGTGTACAAATGCTAAGCTGAGCATGTTTCTTGTTATTAGAAATAAAAATACAAACATGACGAAATGACGAAAAAAATGATTTTACACATTTACTGTACCCATCAACTTTGAAAGGCTGCCCTGACCTCGGGTAAGGAGTCACATCCATTTTAGTGTTATTGGTAAGATCCAGGATGAAATTAACCATCCCTTTAGCCGGACGAGGGTTAACCAAACCTTTCTTAGATTTAATGAAAATAAGAGTTTGAGACTGTAATATCTTCATTATGCAGCCATCTAGTGGTTTATTAACAGTGTCCACAACAAGATGTTAATAACGACTGACTGTCAGTCAATAACCTTGCATTTAATATTTAGGCAGCTGTGTCATTTGGCCTTTGTTCATACAGCACGTCCATCTCTTTTGTTATCATGATTACAGTGATTTGAGCCTTGCGATTGTTTTTACTATCACATGGCATGAAAACAAAACATGTGATATCATGATATAAAACACATATATTTACGTACAGGGTTCCTATTTAACCCAGGTGCACCCTTCACCAGTGCCATGGTAAAATTGACTCTGTGCATGTGTATTTTCCTCTGTGCATGTTATTTTTCTGTATTTCAGCCCTTATTGGGAAAAAAGCTAACCTGTTGCAATGTAGAATTTTTATTGTTCTCTCTACCCTTGGATTGAACTACCTATTGCACAATAGTACAGATATTCATTCGGGGTCAAATTTTGACACTGGGTTTCACTTTCACTCCTTCTTCGCCTCGTTAAATGTGAAAAGTCTAAAATTTGACTTCATGATTTTTTTTTACTATTACACTCTTAGGCAATCAATAATTGTATGCCATCGTATTCCACATGAGTCACAGTGAAATATTATCAATGATTAACCCAAGCAGCTCTACTTTTCAGAAAATGAAGTACAGTAAAATGTATAAAATAGTTTAATAAACCACATGTAGTAAGTATGAAAACTTATAAGAAGAGAATGAGGAATAAATGCACATGTGTATAAGAGAGAGGGGAGCGAAAGATAGAGAAAAGGAGATGGGAAAGACACAAGCAAATGTTGTAGAGAGAGGAAGAGAGGGAGACCGGGAGAAAAAAGATGCGAAGTGGAAGGGAGAGAGAAAGAGACATTCAGAAAGCAAGAGAAAGATAGTATTCAAGAGAGAGAAAGATAAAATAATAGTGTGATAGATAGATCAATTACAAAGAGTGAAAGAAGGCGAAAGGGGTCGGAGATGCTTTTTAAATACATAGATTTCCGTCTTAGAAATATACTGTGCGAGATTTTCATATTTAAAAACAAAATCTTGCGACATTGTTTTATCTGTATTGCTTATGACAGTTATTTTTTCATGTGCAGTTCGTTTAGTATTAATTGCATTTAACAAACACAGAAATTAAAAAAAAAAATACTCGAATGGTTTGGAAAACCTTGCTGAATATTTCTTCTATTAAATGATTGTATTTTTGTAGCTACGGCCCACTGCATTGGACTTTTACAAATGGCCGGAATGGTCAAAAAGTCAATATTTATTTGTATTTTAAAGTTAAAGACACGTTGTTGTGGTGATAGTTGAATCAATATAGATGTTTTTTTTTTTTTTTTTTTTGGAAAAATATAATCTTTCTAGATAATGTGCATCGGGCCATAAGTCTATAAGTCCTTTTTTAATCATCATTGTTAAAATAGTGGACTATTATTTGTCCTTGAAATTTCCTCTTGGATGCAATATTTCTTGCTCTGTTGTTGAACCATTTCCAGTGGCCCTCTCTCTCTCTCTTATTTTGTTTTGTTTTTGTTTTTGGTGCCGCAATTATCACCTCTGCATCTGCATTAGAATCAGCAAGCAAAGGGATATTCCCTCATATCCATATCTTTTATACCCATTAAATATCATATGCACGTTATTTCAGGTTTCTATTGTATTCCTAAGATTTTCTGGGTCAGAATTGAAGTTTGTTTTGAATGTTCGATAGAGTGTACGACCGGGGTATACGATGGGATATTGTTTTGTTATGATACGAAGCACAAACGTATGTTTGGTTTCCAGAAATAGCCAGAATTTTGTAGGGCGTATAGGGGTATTTTTTCCTGTTGTAATCCTTACTCATATATCACCTTATTCATGTGTATAGTAACTTTGATTTCATTAATGGACTTTTTTATTTTATGTTGTAAAAGAAATCGTGTCCGAACCGTTCAAAACAAATACATTATCAAATCCGATGATAAACTGTTCTAGTTTTAGAATTATTACTATTTTATAGCATACCTATTTCATATACCTCGATTAAAACACGGAATATTGACAAAGTAGCGTTGAACTCGATCAAAACATATCCGGGATATCCTGAAGACAAGATACTTTCGGAAACTAAGAAGAAACAAAGAACTGTGGATTAGCTTGGACTTCATGAGAGTTTCAGTGGAAAGGGAAATTATGCATTTCACCACAAAGCTTAACACAACTGATGGGAATCATTTGAGCAGGTATTATAAGCAATTAAAACGTATTTTGCTTGAGGCTTACGTGGGGAGAGATTGCTATGCAATGGCATTTATTGCAAAATACGTCTTTACTCTTTAATAAGTATCAAGTTGAAGACAAATAAACCCAACTATCTAATAATGCTCTTGCTGGTTATTGAAGCTACCATAACTATTTCTTAGTAAGCGATATCGTTGTTGCTGTTGTCGTCGTTATTGTTGTGTTTGCATTTTTGTCGTTTAACGATAAATTAAACTTGTCGTTCCTTACTCTAGACACCAAGAGTGCAAAAAATGAATCCATATTAAAACAGGAAATCCATAAAAAGTAATCCAAACGAGTGAAAATCTCTCTGTGATATTGCCCGTATAGTTATTACTCTTATTTAAAGATTTAAAGAATTTCACTCTTTGAGATTGAACCTTTTAATTAGGGAGCAATATTCACAAAACATGTAAGGAATACCTGATCAAAACCACCTGCGGCAAAGTTTGCTAATTAAAATAAATACTAAAATGCAAATAAAAAACGCCCTCCCCCCCAAAAAAAATACTGGAACCGTGACAAAGTTTGTGTGAAATTCAGCTGATTACTAGTACATGCTTCAAATAATATTGTGTTCAGATACAGGTAACGAAAGTATGAATTCACACGGTATGAATTCATGAAAAGGTAGCACTAATTCACAATTCCCGTATTCACCTGTCATGTCCTTTATTTTTTTGGTAGGGGGGAGGTAACTGTTTCGTAAGCTTTGATAAGCCGAGATATAACAATCCTTTGCAAACGCCATGTATTCTTACGTTGACCTTTTATAACACTCTTCATCCCCCCTCTCTCTCTCTCTCTTCCCTCTCTGTCTTGCTCTCTCTCGCACTTTTTCTCTTTTCTCTGTCTTTCTCTCTCTCAAAAGGGTTAGTATGATAAATACCAACTGGCTACAAGGAAAGATTTAACCTGAATTGAAACAATTTACTCGCTCAAACTAATGGATAAAATATTAGTCCAAAATTACTCTAATGAAAAATTGATTACAACTTAAGTAATTGACCTAAAATTTTGCAATTGAATATGTTGATAAATAAAATAAAGAGAGCATCCTCTGGACCCTACGCCGGCAGTTATTCTCTCTACGTTCGATCGCACTCTGCTCGCCAGGGTATTATAATAGTAAACTCAGCAGTATTTTCATAATCCATTTTTCTATCAAGTTTGCACGAAAAACGTACTTTAAACAGTTTATTCAAACTCGTATTTTTAGCTGAGGAAGCAAATTATGTACACTTGATCGGTTTTTGAGTTATTCCGCCCAATCGGTATCAGGCGCTATGGGACTTGAGCAACTACACGTTCTAGAATCAGGGACAAACGCCAAGATAGCTACGAACAAATGTTATCAGACCGTATGGGACAAACTTGCATGTACATAAAATAATAATAATTCCAAATAAAAAATAAAACACAATTTATAAAGAAAAAAATAACATATAAACAAACAAACAAACCCCAAACCCTCCAAAACAAACCAAAAATACAATAAACAAAAATATTATCCAAAAAAGTCCAGATGAAATAATAAGAACTTGGCGGTCCCCGGTTTCGCGATCACCTGGGTTTCGCGATCACCTGGCTTGAATGACCCTCGGCTTTCGCGGTTCCTTTGACATTGAAAGACCCCTGATGACCTTGTCGTGACCATAAACATTTTTGGCATCAACAATCGACCCCGCCCACCAAGTTTAGTCTGGATACACCAAAGGTTACCCCATTTGATCTCCTTTGACCTTGAATGACCCCTGATGACCTTGTCGTGACCTTTAAGATTTTTGGCATCAACAATCAACCCCAATCTCCAAGTTTATGTCCATACACCACTGTTTACCCCATTTGTCCTCCTTTGACCTTGGATGACCCCTGATGACTTTTGATCTACTAACCAATACAAACTCGGTCTTCGAAAGGTCAAGGGGCTAACAACCACCAAGTTTCAGGAACATGCGTCCCTCGGTCTCCGAGAAAGTAGGCGCGGTCAGACAGACATACAGACAGACCACCGGTATAATATACAGTGTGAGTCAAATGATTGTTCCCCGATGAATCAAAAAATATTAAAACTATTTCTAATCTTTTCAGAATATTATTATATACTTTATATTAACAAATAATTACTTCTTAATCACCATGTTAAAAATCCCGAGATTCATGCACTTTATTTTCAAGTTACGGCCTCATTTTTAGAGGGCTCCCGAAATGCCGCGTGTACGAATTTAGTACAGTAAACCATAGAAGATGAGTTAACATGTTAACAGTGTAATTTCCAAACCAGGATCCAGAAAAACGAGATAGGCAAAGAACTTTCTTGTTTGTTGCATTTATTCACCACAGTGAAGCACAAAATTATTAATATTTATCATGAAAGAAAATTGTTCCAAAAAAGTCTGACCTTTGACCTTTAGCCAACTAAGGTGTATCACTTAAATTGAAACCTAGTTTTGGTGTGTATTTTTCACTATCTTTTTGTTTTGCCTTAGTTAATAGTTAAAAACGAGTTCATTCCAAACCTTGTATGAATTCTAAACAGTCAAAATATAATTGCACTTGTTGTTGCATTAACCCCAACTTAATAACGGGCCTGTGTTATACTCATTGGGACATTTATTACCATTTATCCACCAGTGTGTGTAAAGCACACTTAGGTATTCCACTTGAAATTTGCGCTTCAATTACCAAATCAATAGAATCTTGTACAAAGGCAAATCTGAGGGCCTTTATTTAAATGAGTGCCAGATATCTGATGGCTCTGCAACCAAAATGAAAAATTCAACATTCTTGCTGGAAGCGATTAAAGTACTTTGGAGTATTTAACAATTTTAAGAGACTACCTTGCACAGTTGACAGTAAAAATCAAGGAATCTTGGGATGGGAACAATCAATTTTGACCCACACTGCTATAGACTAGGCGCAGTCCCCGAGGTTCGGGAGCACTAGGTTTTGCGATCACCAGGCTTGAATGACCATTGGGTTTTGCGCGTCACTTTGACCTGAATGACCATCTGAAAACATGTCTATGATCCGTGTAAAATTTGCGGCCCATCACAAAAGACCCCGCCCACCAAGTTCGTCTGGATACACCAAGGTTTACCCCATTTGACCTTATTTGACCTTGAATGACCCCTGATGACCTTGTCGTGACTTTAAGGTTTTTTCATCAACAATCAACCCCACCCTCCAAGTTTCATGTCCATACACCAATGTTTACCCCATTTGACCTTGAATGACCACTGATGACCTTGTCGTGACCTTTAACATTTTGGGCATCAGCAATCGACCCCACCCTCCAAGTTTCATGTCCACACACCAATGTTTACCCCATTTGACCTTGAATGATACATGATGACCTTGTCGTGACTTTAAACATTTCTGGCATCAACAATCGACCCCGCCCACCAATTAATATGCAAATTTAGCAACAGCAGATTACTAGGATAATACTTGTGTCCAGTAGTACCCGTATGCTAAGTTTTGTTGTATTTGGACAATGGGTTCTGATGAAGGTTCACCTTGTTAGTTATTCGCCATTCATAATAAATATGCAAATAAGCTCATTGACATGCACATTTTGCAATGCGAGATTACATGGGTAAGACTTTCTGACTACTACTACCCACATACCAAGTCAATTTCGCGGACATTGGATTCTCAAAAAAGGGAAGATCAAGGTTTTGCCTTTCAGGTTGACCTTTTTTAGAAGCAACATCCATCATCATATATCGATGCATAGTTTGACATATGAACGCTAAGGGGTCCTTCCAGCATACCCGTGGCCAACATAAAGTTCTAAACAACGAAATATAACAACAAATCCAAATAAAGAATTCAAATAAAAAAGGAGGCGATAGTGAGAAAGAAGGATATCCATAAGGAAATGATCAGAAATGGTACGGAACAAAATAAGGCTAGGTTGAAGAAGCGAGAAAAGAAAGTAACTTCAATGACAACAAACACTCAATGTATAAAGCAGAACAAACTTATCGAGGAGTTGTGAAGGCAAAGAAGGAGGAGGCTGAGAAGGCGCTGAGTGAGCTGAGGGAGATCCAAACAAGGTGTACAAGATAGTGAAGCCAATGAACAAGGATGGATGAGGTGTCGAAGGGAAAAGATGTATTAGAGGAAATGATGAAAAGTTGAATAGCAGTGAGAGAGATATAGACGTAGCGTTTGGAATTATGAAAAGTAACATGAATGAGGAGAATAAATGTAATTAAAAGGCGAAAACCGATGTTGCGAAAGAGCAACTCGGGGGATCAGTCGGGAAGAAGAGATGAAGGCAATGGGAGAATTGAAAACAGGAAAGGCTGCTGACCTTCAGAAGTGATTGTTGAGATGATCATTTGCGAGTGGAGAGATAGGGATCGATATGATGATGGAGTTGTTTCAGAGAGTGTTAGATAGAAGGAAGAATGCCGGGAGGAGTGGGCGGTGAGTGTAGGGTGTGTTCCAGTTTTTAAATGACAACGCGATGCAATGAGTCTGTGGTGCCTTATAGGGGTATGTGAAGTTGATTGGAGCCTCCGAGGAAAAATTGTGGAGAGGGTATACTAGAGAATACAATTGGAGAATAGTGGAAGTGGAGACAATGCAATTTTGTTTCATGGAAAGGAAAGAACGATCGATTGCCGTATGCATTTTGAGGAGGCTGCAATGAGAATGTCTTAGTTAAATATGGCATATGTTTTATTGGAATTGGAGAAGGCATTGATAGAGTCACGAGGAAAGTGATGGGGTGGGGGATAAGGAAATACAGGTTATACCAGAGGCATGTTAGGCGTGATTTCTTATATGAAGCAGCAAGTTTGAGTGGGTCCGAGTTGCCTGGAGATTTTGAGTGAAGAGACCCGGTCTGATGCGTGAGCAATGGAGGGATCTGAAGGTAAAGCTCTGGAAATGGACGAAGGCTTTGGGATAAGTTACAGGTCTGAACCGATAAGTGAAGGGGGTCGAGAAAAAACATCAACTGTAATTCAGTTATAAACGGGTAGCAGTCCTGAAGTCAAAAGAAAAAAAGGTTATTTTCAAATTAAAAATTTTCAACCGTTTTTCTAAAGTCAGTTAGCACTTAAAACATCCTATTTTTCTCTTGGCCTCGTCTGGAGGTTGCTACCATGGCAAAACATTAACCAATATCGTAAATGTATCAATTCCTATCTTACATAGAATTCAATATTCTCACATTAACACGTTTGCTAGTTTAAAATCTCGCTAAACAACCTTTTTGGAATACAGGCATTAGTGTTATGGCGATCTGGGATAATATGGAACTCCTATATCCCCAGGTAGAAAGTATGGGACGGGACAAAACATATTTGGAAACAACGGAATGGTCCATATTGCTGTCGCATTTGGGAAGAAGGACCCTGTGCAAAAAAGCCGGTCTTTTTACTTGGTTTACGATGAATGAATATCTTTGGTCTGTACCTAGCCATGAGCCCAAAACTATCACTTTGATAATAAAAGTCATTAAAGAATATAAATAAATATTTCGAAATTCTCATCTTGCTTAAGGAGTCCAGATACCCTAATTAATAAACTCGATCTCGGGCCGTAGCAACTCCCGCCTGTGTGCTGTGTTTTTAAGAATTAAACCACGCAGTTCTTTTATTCAAAATTTCTTAACAGACCATTTGTACCAACCATTCTCATAAAATTGCAGGGATGATCGCCCCAATTGGTACTTTTGTTAAGGATTTTCCAGAGAAATCTATTTTGCATTATTTTGTTGAATGTGAAAGGTTTCAAATCGGTGGGAATGAAATTATGTTTTTTAAGTAATTCTGGTTCTGGGGAAGTCTTTTACAGGTCTCCCAATTTGAGAAAATGTTTGGCGTTCTTGACACATCCGAACATGATAGGTGCATTTCTTTTCTTTTCCTTTGCATTGAAGTATTAATCCAACCCGGTGTTTGTGTAAGTAATTCCAAGGAAGACCCTTAATTTTGCTGGCCTTTCGAATTTGGTCAAAATTATAAAAGGAACAACGAATACAAAATTGCCTGAATGAAAAAATGGGAAAATTACTAAGCATTTTAAAAAATGGACCCTTGACCTTTGATTGATTCCTTCTTATATGAAAGAAAAAATATGCAAAAGCTGATTTTATTACCTTTAATATGCTCCAAAGATTATACATCGGTAGAGGTTTACATCAAGCTACAAGTGTTGAATCAAGTAGTCCGTTTTGCTAACTCTGCCCACAGTTTAACATTAAGATTAATGGAGTTCGGCGAAGCACAATCGGTTTCTGAAGGAATCGGTATATTTACCGAATGTAGATCAAATTTCACGGGTGTAACACCCCAATATGAAATCACAATTTACCTTGGATGGCTTATCTACCTATCTTCTCCCTCATTCCTCGTGAAAATCATTTGAACAATAACGTAATTGATACATTATCAGTTTCTGCAACAAACTGAATATGAAAACAGAACATACAAAGCAACAAACATAAGTGACAACGTTTCGAGGGAAGAGAATGCTTATGTGTTGTCTTATTTAGACCAAAACAATCCAACCTTTGAAAAAAAAAAATAATAATTCTCAACATTTATTTGCCTGGGTTGTGCACCATTAATGATACGTTCAATTTAATGTCAACATGTGAACATGTTAGTCGCGTTTAATCATAGATACACGCGGCCCCGGATCACTTATTCAGTTGAAATAACTGCGGACACCACCACTTGCAATGACTTTTGGATACGTATTAAGAGAAGATATGAAAACATACCCCAAAGCGGGCCGTTTGGGCAGTGATTTCCTTCACAGGCTGGCTGCATGGTTCAAAAAAGAATACACCTCGGCCTATACATAACCCGATGGGGAATTATCTTTGCAGCATTAGTAAAGCTAAATGTTATACGCTTCGTTAATACCACCATATGTGAGATATTATGGTCTTTAAATATGCAACTTGGCGGTCAACAATCAGGGTCCTGTTTTTTGCCTCACACCTGTATATAAATGAGGAAAAAAAATAAAAAAATCTGGAGATTGTAGTTAGCATTCGTTATAAAACATCAACTATAAATATTGTCTGTTGAATATAAAGAATTACTTTCAATTCAACAAAGTCCTGTCATTGTTGTTGCATTTCTGGAATAAGTTTCTTGCTAAAGATGTTTTCGATTGTGACGGAAATCCGGCGAAAAGTAGTGGTTTCATGTACTATCATCAGCAGTTGTCGACAGACGATAGCCTTTCGCGCATGCTTTTAAAGGTTGAGAGTACAACCTTGAATGGCCTTTCTCATATAGAAGACTATTTCTCATTAAAAGAGGCACACTTTTCTCTACAAAATGCTTTTATCCCATTCAAATCGGACGTTCGGTTCGGAAGTTATGTCAATTCTAGTTTTGCCGATTGATGTTGGTAATTGCTTGTCAACACAATAGAAAACCAAGAAAATGTAGTGTACAGTTCTTTTGTTTTTTATTGTTTTTAACCAGGCGTCTTTAACATTTTTCCTTTTTTTTTCCTTCTGAATGGAATAGCTGAAGGAGTCTGCAAAAGTAGTATCAACTTTTCTAAATTCATGAACTTCTTAATTCTGCTCTCAGAATTGTTTGTAAATGTGAATAATTTGCCATTAATATTGCAAATTATGTGTTTTAGATTTAAATGCGTTTCCCGAATGTGCGTTTTTTGTTTTCCCAACTTCACGGGTTTTCTCAGAGTACCGGAAAAGTGCTAGAAAAGCTAAAACTTCAGTGGTTTATCAATCATAGCCATTCCTCAATGCACTTAGAGCCCGTTTTTTGCAATTGTACTTGATATGAAAAAAATTAAATTAAAAAATTTCCAAATATATGACAAAATACACAAAGTTGAGATTTGTTGCGTAAAATATGCGATTACATGAATATAAAATCTCAAAGAAGGGCTCTGTAGTGCACCATTGCTGTACTTATATACAGTTCTTGCAAAAAATACATTTTAAATGTTATTTGTTTCAAAATGAGGATGTTGGTATATGAAAAAAGATGGGCTATTTACAATCATTCAAAATTCAGGATATTCGCCTTATTATGCAAATTAGGTGACCAGTGACCTTGAACTTTATATTTTTTCGAATTTCATCCAACACGTTACTAGATCCAGAATGGGAATTTATCCAAAAGTAAATTTTTGATTTCAAGGTGTACTGTCCCCTTAATTACACAAAAATTAACACCGACAGCAGCTAGCTATGAAGTTGACTAATTCATTTTTTATGTGAATCATATTCAAATATAACAGCTATAAAGAAGAGTATTAACAAATTTATGTTAAAATTTTTAATAAAACAAGAAAAAAATAAAAAACTTAAAAAAAGCAAAAAATAAAAACATTAGACATTTTTGATGTAGAAAATTCAATATAATACATTTTACAGACTTACAGAGTCCTGAGTGATTGCAATGGAAAGTAACTTAAACAACATAATGACTATACTCATTAATATATCCTAGTAAATTATTAATGACAAAAAGTCCATTAGCGTAATATTAGAAAGAGCTCTTGTCTTCGGAACATTCTAGGGAATTCTTTTGTAGTAACTAAGAGATTAAAGTCATTAAGAATTGTGTCAATAATTGATAAATCAGTTGGCTATTTACTCTCTGATGATTCCGATAGCATCCAAGATAAATAAAGACAGTCATAATATCTGATTTAATGGGGTAGTGTTGTGGAAAGAACTAGTTCAAAATCAAGTATGTGAAATGATCCACTACCGGAGCGCCCCTCCGCAGAACATCCGGTAGTGGAGTACTGGCTCGGGACACGCAGAGAATATAGGTCATGAGCCCATGACCGAAACCCTGCACCCCGGGGATTTTTGGAGACCACTATTTTTTGAACCTTATACATATAGCTAGTCAAATCAAGGTTGTCTGGCAAAAACCCCATCCTGGTTTAAAGAGTGAGGGCGCTTTTTTTCAAAATGGCGCCAATATTCACTTAAATGCCCTTTTTTGACATATATCTTAATTTTTGATCCAAATTCATGCACTATGTGTAAGCTACTTAGTCGCAACCAAAACACACCAAGTAATAGTTGACCCTTTTGGCTTGCTTAGCCTGCCTCTAGAGGGCGTCATATTTCAAAATGGCCACCAGAACAATGAAACAACCGTGTATTTACACATTTAATTGCCTCTTTAAAGGCAAAATGCCGATGTCACCTAAGTATATACTTTGGGTCATGCACCTGTGGATTAGTTTGAGGTAAAGTAAACACTTACAAATGAAGTAGTTAGCGTTTCAAGTGATATATTAGAGGGCGCTTTATGTAAAAATGGTCTATGACTTACTAGACACTAGACAACGACCACAGCCTTCTTAATCACTGATCACCTTGAAACGCATAACCATGGTTTATGAGTCCCGTGATGTGAGACGTATGGTGACTAAGTGAGCAACAAGCTTCATACTACGCCTGCTTGCGAGATCTTCACGGTAAGGAGTGTACGCGAAGCGACGCAACCAATCGTCCAAATACGTTTGTTGTTGTTAGAAATTAAATAACAGACATGGTTGGTTGTGGTCTATGTGGGCTCAGGGATGGATGCCCCGGGGAGCATGTTCATGCCTCTCCTGTTCAGCATCTGTGCCGGCGACCGCCTGAGAATGCGGGAGCCTGTCGTTTTGTCTGAAAAGACAATCTTGGAATTGGGGCACAGGATGCAGATGTCAAAGGAGACTCAAAGGGCAATGAGGGGCAAGGGGAGGGGGGCCATGCCCCGGACACCACCTCAGGGGGCGCTGAAATGATGTTTCCGAAAAATAAAAAGAAAAAAAACTACTGTTGTGAATTGTTGATGTTATTGTCACAGGCAGTATAGTAACATCTGCTTCAAGATAGTGAGATAACTGAGATCTCTCCAAAGGCACTCAACATACTAAAACTTGAGAGGTTTCCGGGGCTTCCGTCACCTTTACACCCGCCAGATGTGAGTATAGTTCATCTGCTTCAAGATAATGAGATAACTGAGATCTCTCCGAAGGCACTCAAAGCAGGCTATTTAACTCAAGAACTTCCACGGGCTCCGAACCCTGGACTCCCGCAGGGGGGGCAGTATAGTTCATCTGCTTCATGATTGTTTAGTTAACCGAGCATTCTACGGATACGCTGAAGCAATTCTAAAATCAAAGAGCTCCTGGGGCTCCGCCCCATGGACCCCTGCCACGTTCAGCATAGTCCTCTGCTTCAGATAATGAGATAACTGAGAGCCCTCCGAAGGCACTCAATACATACTAAAACTAGAGGTTCCGGGGCTCCGTCACCATGACCACCCGGCCGGGGCAGTATAGTTCACTGCTTCAAGATAAGGACATAACCCTCTCCGAACGCACTCGAACATGTGTAAACTCAAGAGCTTCCACACGGGGTCTCTGCCCCTGAACCGCCACAAGGGGCTTTTCCCCATTACCCTGTATGCCCAATTTCAATTTTAATAATCATTGGCGATCTTTAAGCAGTGCTCTGTTTCCTGGTATACGAGCTTAAAATGCAGCTCTTTGTTTAGATTCAGAAATTGATCTTCCCTTTCCTCCTCCTCTTCTTAATCATGTCTTAATTGTCTTGTATAAGATTATTCGTTCTCTACTATTATGCAGCCAACTCGTGTGGCATAACTCTATGATGGCAACTTGTATTTAGTGCACATCATTAACTTCCAACCATGATCATCTGGTGGAGGAAATTCTGGCTCTGCCACATCGCTGTATCATAGGGCTTGATATTGGCTCTGGATGTGCATTCTCAACAAATCTCTCATACGAGTGCTTTGGCACACCAGTCGATTTCCAAGCTTAGGAAGGCATCCAATATACTTGTACGTTTGGACTTAACCCTCGTCTACCGGAGTCACTTGCTACAAACTCCCCGACCCCCCCCCCCGTGATTTTCGTTACTGAAACTCCGATTCCTGTAAATTTGGATACAACGGGTAGTTAGAGTTTATTCTTTCCATGCGTATCAAAAGAAGTGCCCACATCCCATGATGACGTAACTATGACGTTTCATATGTTGAGGAAAGTATGAAAATACAGGTACTGAATATAGGTGGAAATTGAGATTTCGCAAATTTTAGCGACTCAAAAACATTATTATAGCCCTAAAATGCTCTCATTATATAACACTTGTCATTTCCATCAGTAGAGTCGAGTCAAAAACCGCATCAAAATTGAATATTTCCTAACATTTTGGGCGAAAAATTAATTTCCCCTTATGTGTGTCTATGAACTGACCAATTTTGACTAACATGCGAACTTATTATGAGTCATTGTGACGCAATGCCTAGGCATGTTGGTACTCTTTGGAAGAGGAGGACCATAGCTATCCATTGGTACCAAAATCAAGGCCTGTGAATCTGTGTTGTGCTAGCTCGTTGGATTTCTATCCCGAAGGGGGGGGGTGGTTGCATTTTGGCAGACATTTGAAAAGGCGCCCTCACCGTTTAAACCCAGGGTGGGGATTTTTTCAGACACCTGAATCACTTGCTTATGGTATAAAGACTTCACATAAATGGTTGTCTCCAAAACTCCCGGGGGGTGCCGGGGGGGGGGGGTCAGGTAGCCGCTAGTCTAATACGTAAATGGGGTAACTAATCTTCTTTATCTTTGTTTAAGTGACCTGTGGCCCGGGGCATGAGATTATTGTCAGCTTTTTTTTTTTTTTAATTTTTGCAATTTAAAAATCATGGTATTGATATTCTCCAGGTGCTTCAAGATATGGATCTGACAGGTGCCAGTTGGATTAACAACACAAGATAGGGAGGTAATGCCTGTATGATTTTCAAAATTCATGGCCACCGATGGCAAGAATGCTGATGACGATTGTTTTTGGGGATCATATGCATATTAGAGTCAAATGCTTTCCTTAAGGTCATTGACACTAGGTATAATGTCTAAGCTTTTTTACACAAATTAGTGTTGGGGGTGATCTGGAGCCCAGACGCCAAAAAACATTTTCAATGGTATAATTCATCCAAACTCTGTACATGTTTAAAAAATACTTACGAGATTAATATTATGAAAAATAACAATATGATTAATTTAAAATGTGGGAACGAACAATGATTTCTTGCGGCGGAAAAGCGGCCACTTTGTGTTGCCATTTTCTTTACCATGATGCCACTAAAATATTAACTATGTTTTTGGGAGAGTTAATAAGAGACCAATAGATTAAAATTGGGATTATTTCTCAAAGCATGGATTTTCCCATCCATTCTGGATTCAAATAACTTGTCAGCATATAATTGGTTAAAGAAACAACTAATTAATTCTAATTAGGTAGTTGAATATTTAGTACTGCGTCCACATACATGTGTAGTAATTAAGGTCAAAGGGAAGTCAGATGTATATGGATTGTAGTGTGCACTACGTTAGTACAGGAGGAGGGGATCCGCGGCCGTCTTTTTTCAAAATACGGGATGCGGTCCAAAGTTACACAGTACAAACAGAATGGAACATATTTCAGGGCGAGATACCAGGTTAAATTGTGATTGGAGCCCCATCACCTCAACATTAGAGCATCTCAAATACGTTAAAAAGAACACGTTAGGTAGCCACATATTCAATAGCGTATAGTGTTCAGTTGAATGTTCGAAATAGGTACACGATTTACTTCTAGGCCACGAATTAGTATTCATAATCGCAATCACTTCTTAAACGAAAAACATTTCTGATCTATCAGATGAAATTTTCAGCGGGGACCAAATTAATACGCATCTGAAAATTACTTGTACAAGTTTTGGTATCCTTCCGCTGAAAGGTGATGGATAGGACCGAGAAGAATCGCAATAATTGTGTGGTCGAGGACTTCTGTTCTAGTACGCTCGGGCACTACTGGACACCCAATTAAATGGAGATATATACAGGGTGTCCCAAAACGGGTTCATCGCTTTTTGTCAAGGTTTTTTCAGTAGTTCCATCCTTCCCTGAGCTCATTACTTTTGAAATAGCTTGGGCAGGCCAGAATTTTGCACCAAATCCAAGATGGCCGCCCCAAACCCAAAATGGCCGCCAAAAATTAAGTTCATTCAATTTATAGTCTCTTTCAGTTCTTCCTGTCATTTCTGCTTTTTCAGTGATTCGTGATCCCAAACAAGCAGTGAAAAAAAAAACTGACAAAAAATATGAACTCGAATAAAGGACATTGGGTGCCCATTTTTTAAAATTTTCGCGGCACGGCCATTGGGATTTGGGGAAATTCTGTGTTGCTCCAATCGTAATTTTAAAAATTGGGTTCAGGAAGTGATGAAACCAGGTGAGGAGAACCTTGACAGGGAAAACGTCCATTGTTCATTAGCTGGACCTGTCGTTAAATAAATGCAATATCTCAGAAATAATGGCAAATATTTTCACAGACCTCGGCCAATTTCAGTTGTCCCGTTTTACGTATTAATCCTCTTTACGAGAGTGCAAACCTAGAGTGGTGCAATCAAGGGGTGCTGAAAGCCCATTCAAAACCAGTGTCCATGCGGGGCGCTGACATTTTCAATATGCACGGAATAATATTAGGTTGGTGCTTGTATTGATAAGGATAAGGACCTAGCTAGTGCATTCGACAGGATATATCGCACGCGACCGTATGGGTCAGTGCAGGAGCAAGAGAGCCAGAGGCTCGAGTGCTGCCTGCACTGACCCATACGGTCAATTGCAATTATCCTGTCGAATGTACTAGGCTAGGTCCTTATCCGTCATATACTATGAGAAAACAATAGTATCAAATCCATTACATTAAACCAATTAAAAGAATAACGTAATTTAGCTAAATTTTGAGGTTAGTTTTAAAATAAATTAAAAAACACTTCTATACTCCCACATGTCCAAGTTTTACTCTTAAATAGTGCCAAAAAGACCTTGACGCAATTCATTGTTGATTAGTGTTGAAAAATGATCTGGAAGTGCGAGAAAAATCAGACTCTCTAAGACGCTTAGAGTGGCTTATCTTGCTCGCACCTCCCTGGCAGTTTCAAAACAAACCCACTAGTATGTGATGAAACGCTTCAATGAAAATTGAAAGAAAGAGAGACTTTCGCAATGCCCTTACTTTTCTATAAAAACAACCCATCATTGACGATTTGCATATAAAAACATATGAATTGTCTTCGACCCAACCAATGACCACTGTATTAGATGTTAAAGACAACGCAGAAAAAGTATGTACAAAAAATGACTGGTTTCTGCATTGGAAAACGATTTATTTGTGAATGTTGGGTTTCTTGAAGTACACTTACTTCTCATGGGTCTACTATTATTATAGCAACATGATTAATCGTCCATTTCTCTACCTCCGTGCAGTGAGGTCATAACATTGACGCAGCTTGTACGCACGCGTCACTGTATGCCATCTTTGTGCGCGAGTGTAAAACGCCGTCGCTTTAAGCCAGCGCGTGCGGATTACTGGTGCGCCCATCAATATCGTGCTGACGTCACGGCACAGAGGTAGGGAAGTTCAGTATAGCAGCTAAATTTTCTGAAGGCTTTCTAATTTGCAAATTTATAACATAGGGAATGTTATATTTCAGATCAATATGTAATGTCCAACGTATTGTCCTTGAGAGTACAAAAAGTTTGTTCTCGTTAATTAAGATATGTTTTTACGCGTTCGAAAAGGAACAGTACAAAATCACATTATTTGGAATTGTCTGCGCATGTGAATTCAACTAATACTTTAAACGAGAAACCAATATTTTTTACAACACAATAATTTAAGTTAGACTTGACACCATAGATTGTAGATACTAAGTTCGTAGAGGGTATACATACGATGCAGGCATGTTAATTGATATTTGAGCAGTAAGCGATATCAAATGATGACGGTATTCTAGTAGCTAATAGGACTTGTGGTGACCCGCGTGAATTATCTGATGACACGTGAATTATCTGATGACACGTGAATTATCTGATGACACGTGCATTATATGACAGAGCCCAGTGCATTCTGAAAAATAATTGCACGCTGAAAAAACAATGAGTAATCTAACACGAGAAGTATATACACACATACATGCTCAATTCACGATAACAAACAATCCGTCAACTATAAGTTGATGGATGTTGGGTGATATTGGGTGGTTAAATTTTGTCCTACCCATGGCCACACAACGAATGAAATGAACGTCAGTAGTCTTGATTTAAATAAAACCGCCTCAATGAATACAAATTTTCACATAAGCGCGCATTGCATTATGAGAAAAAAGAGTATCTGAGCACAATGATCATTGCCATTGCTTTCTATTGTTGGTACTCTAAAGTTTTCTTTGTGGTCGGCAAAACATGCGAGACGATGATTTCTAAAGATTACGTAACGTTTTGCCTCTCTATCTATATAGAACCTTTTTGGTGACAATATGATGAAATGAAAGTCACATTAGGACAAGTTAGCACCTGGTCTACTAGCATGTAAAGGTGTGAATAATATGTTCATACTGCTGCAACATTCAGCAGCCTTATATTGAAGGCAACTGCACATCAGTGGAAAGAGAAGTAAACAAACCTGTTTACAGTGTGTCCAAGATTGTGTGCTATGCAGTGTTACTATCAGGAGCACTAGAAAAGAATACACTATGAGTTACAATATGCTTCATCCACCAAGCACACAGTTCAGTGGTTGTACGTGTACATAACTGACATGAACTGAACCTTGTGTGATCTGGGTATTCATATATCATTACCAAAACAGAGGTTGTATTTTCTAAATACATCAGTGAATGAAGCTACTGAAATGTGCCAAGAGAATTGAGGTTTTATCTAAGCTCATTAGTGGTATATAGGTTGGGTTATAAAGTGAAAAAAGTATATAAATTACTGATCCTATTTTTGAGATCAAACTCTTCGTGTGAACTTTTCTTGAGACACCCGGTATTTTTACCACTACAGCTGTTTTTCCATTTTGTCAATTTTTCATTAAAAAAATACCTCATGAGGATTCTGCAGACTTTTAAGCTACTCCAACAAATTTCAAATATTTCTACCCTTTCGCACGCATGGATTACTGATAATACTTTTGAAAAGATGGTGACAAAAAGCGCTTGCTTTAAGGGATAATGCGGGTGTGGAACAATGCGGAATATTATTATTTTAGCTTATAAGTGTGTGCAATTTCATTAAATTAATGTAGGGAAAATCACCAAATAGATCTGTACAGGCCATGCTGCACAATATCGGCCTTTAAAATTTGCGGGAAAATTTGGTCCTATGCAGAGAAGGCTTTTTGATCCAAAGTCACTTTTTATGCGCACCCATACAAACTCCTCAACTTTCCGCACGCATTGCTCTTAAGATTATAGATTTAGCGCGTAGCAATATGAGTTTTTCCTCCACAACCTATTTACTTTTTAAAGAATTTTTTTTCGCCGATACTCAGTACTTTTTTTTACTTAATTTGGAAACCAGCAGATACCTTTACAAAAACCATCACCCTAATGAGGTGTTCTTCCACAGAGGAGTTGGTATATCTTTTATTGTGCGTTGTACATGGAAGGGCTGTGACAAGACTAGCACGGCAGTCTGTTGCGGAGTTTGAGTGACATTAGCAATACACAGTATATTATTTATTTATTTATTTATTTATTTATTTATTTATTTGTTTGTTTGTTGCCAATGTTTAACATGATTGTGCGAGTAAGTGTCACCAAAAAGTAAAAAGTGTAATTGTATGGATTATCTGTTGTGTTTTATCATTGTGTGAAGTTTGTTTTATACATATGTACCTTGAAAATTAGAGGAGTGGCACAAATTGTGTATTTCTAAAACACCACAACACAATTCCAAATTCAAAAAAAAATATCGCATAAGCTTTAGCTTATTTTTTTTTTAATTTAATGATCTGTAAGGCTACGAAATATTCTCCGTTTAAATAAAGTATCCTTGGTGAGCACTTTTGAGAAATATCGGGAAATATCGGCTTGCACAATATTTTGGAAACCCCGTTAGTCGTTGAGACTGATTAATCTCTTATACCAGCCTCATCTGTACGTTAGTTGCTTTTAATTGCAACTCGTGGTCGTGATATTGCGAGTGATTTCTAAAACCTACTTTTGATTTTGTTGCTTGGCGTCTGCGATGGAAAAATCTTTGGTATACATTCTAAAAATACTTGTGAGCAGACATTTAAAAAGGTTATTTGAACGAAATAAATGATCATTGTAAGTTACCATAGGACAGCCGATCTGTGAAAAGATGAACCCCCGATTGCGATTTGCACTAATTCCAATACTACGAGTTCACCTTTATTGACTAATATTTTTTTTTTTTTTTTTTTTTGATTTTAAGGGGTGAGACACAGCACTGAAAAGTCCAGGCAAAACTCGGGGATAGGCGATAATCTTATTGACTATTTGGACTTAAAACGTAAAATTGGTGTTATATGAAAGCTGTGAATTTCTGAATTGCTATAATATAGAATATACGGTTAATTAAGTTCTTTTTACACAAACAAATTGCAGGGAACTAAACTATTTCCAAGGGATTTCAATTGAAGGGACCCGAATGTGTAGACTCCAAGGGTTGTAGCAAAATATATAACCTTGATTCATAAAAATAGATTCAATAAACCTAAAGAACATTAAAGGAGCTAAATATTGATACTAAACATACCAAACTCGACCTTGAAATAACTGAAATAGGCGCATTTGAAAAACAAAATAATTAACATTGTGAAACATTCAGTGTAGGAACCCCTTAAACTGGGATGGACCTTGGTGTGATCGAGGGCGCTATATATAGCCGAGTCTTGCAATGCGAAGTTCAATACTATCATGGTTACGAACGGTGAACACGTAACTCTATACCGTGATGTTAATAAATACAGGAGGGACCATAAATTTCGTTGGTATGCACGAACTTTCGTATTTTGCCATAGCCATATTGAGGGGTAAAGGAGCAAAAGACGACAGGCGCTAAGTGTCAACCCCCTGCTGTTAGTTGCAACTCGTGGTCGTGATATTGCGAGTGATTTCTAAAACCTACTTTTGATTTTGTTGCTTGGCGTCTGCGATGGAAAAATCTTTGGTATACATTCTAAAAATACTTGTGAGCAGACATTTAAAAAGGTTATTTGAACGAAATAAATGATCATTGTAAGTTACCATAGGACAGCCGATCTGTGAAAAGATGAACCCCCGATTGCGATTTGCAATTGGTATTCCAATACTACGAGTTCACCTTTATTGACTAATATTGCTGTTGCTTTCAATAAATCGATTGGTTTTTACTCTACGTCTGCAATTTGTCCCTTCCGTTTAACATGACAGTGATTGTCCATAAGCTGCCATCATCATATTTTCCGTTCGCTGCACCCAATTAGTGATTAATTTTCCCATATATCACCTTAAAGGGGATGTCCCCGAAAAGCTGCACGTTAGCGTGTCCTGCCCATTTCAAAATGGCTGCCATTGTTTTATGTAAAACCGCCATTATAATTTCATTACAGATAGAAATTTTATCCACGACTACGCGGGAAAACCAAGTTTTGAAAACGCCTGAAGGGGGCTTAAAAACCTAGGCGTACAGATGGCCGCTGCAAGGAAGCATATCTTGCTTAAATGAACTTAAAATGGACAATTGTTTGAAATAAGAACCTGGGTGATATTTTGGGAGCTCCAAAAAGAATTTATGGCATTTATATTTTACGTACAGGCTTGTTTTTAAAGATGGCGGTGATTATATTCGCTCTAGGGTACGTAAATTAGGAAGAAAAGCAGCCCTACCCATCTTTTCGACGTTATTAAACAACACTTTCTAAAAGTGACCTTATATTCCAAAGATGTTAAAAAAATATTAAAGTGGGGTATGACTTGTCCTAGAGATGTGCCGTTACTATAATGTTTACTATGGGTCATATAAAGTTAGTTTAAACTGACTATAGAATAGTTCATAGGAAGACAAAAGCCGCTCATATCAACCTGATACAATAAAATCATAATAAATGGGTGTGTGTTGTGGACTGTTATTAATGGATACTCAGTGACCGTCCATAGGGTTTCCAGTAAAAATAAAAAATATGCTTATGATGAAGGAAAAAGATTGTCTATATGTAGAAGGAAAATGTAAATAGGTTTGCTAAGTTTCTTTCGAGCACACAAGTGCTATCTTGTTCTGACTTGTGCACACAGCTCCTTCTATATCTCCACTGCCTAGATCAGCTTCCTTCCCAGCGTCTCAAACTAGTGATGAGGGTCTGTGTATCCAGAGTACGAGAGGAAAATGCGGAAAACATGGTATCAATAGTTAGTATGGTTCTGATTATGTCGGAAAAGATGTGCAGGTGGGTGTTTTTTTCTTGATAGTCCACCGGAGGCGGGTATAACCGCCGCAATCAGGAGTGTATGATCATGTCCGCAATACAAGATGTCAACGAATCTCTTTTTGGTGCTATCAAAATATAATCGCATTATTAACCCAATCTTTTGGCAAATTAAGTACTTTAAAACCAACATACTCTACCGGAGCCATATTGGACACTAAATGTTAAACCAACTTCAGGAAGGTAGAAACTTTATTTCGTTCAAGTCCTGGATTAAAATTCCTATCTTATAATGAAATACAATACGCAGTTTTCATAAAACAATGGTGGCCAGTTTGAAATAGGCAGTACGCGATAATGTGCAACTTTCGGGGCGGAAAACATTCCTCATCCTAATCAGGGGGACACCATTCAAGGTGATATATGGGCTATTCTCAAAAAAAGTGAAGAATCTTCAATTTGAAAAAAACAAAAAACAACCAGTTCGCGCAAAAAATGTATTTATATACATTTTTATTAGCTAACATTCATACATCATGGGACAACAAAAGTTTATGAACACCACTGGTCCAATCTTTTACATTTGAACCTTCAAATTAAGTTGTTGGTTCCTGTTTTTTTTGGGCCTGTATTTACGTTATACGATAGCACTCGGATAAAATTTTGATTTTTAAAAGAAGTGTTACACTTGAATTCCTGATTCTCACTTCAATGGTGCGAGAATATCAGGAATGCTGTAGTGAAAGGCAATTACCTGGTATGATACAAAATTTGTCTCTTTTAAAACGGCAGTCCTTCTCTACGTCTATTTGTATTTTTTACGATAGTGATGGAAAGGTTTCAAAAAAGACAAGATCTGTTGTTTTCCAATACGGTAGATCAGGATATTCTGATGGCTTAAATTTATATGCCTTTGATAAGCATATTTTAACCCTCTTTTAAAATCCCAATTATCCTTGAATGAAGTACGATGTAAATCTATTTCAGTAGCCTTCGTTTTTTCACGTTGTTGGTATGGATAACGTAATATACATTCATATAATGCAGTAAGGTTAGTAAATAAACGTATTTTGTAAATACACTTCAAACATGCTCAAATCGACGAGGAATACGTAATAGCGTGGTTTTTTACCTAACATGAACAAAATGTAGCTTCCTTTTTTCCGAATTAGGTTATGTTGTTCTTTTTATAAAACCACATCGTAGCCTATATCTCTAAATTAATACGTTTCAAAAGCTACTGCTTTCACACCGCAGTACGTTCTGTATAGTGTCTCCATTTTTGCCCTTATACCAATCCGTGCCATATTTGTTATCACTTTATTTAATTTGAAATAGAAGTATTCTCACAGAGCAGCGGCTGCCATTTTCTTTCATTTTTCTTGGTTGTGGCTTTTTGGAGAATCACAGCCATTTCCCTCTTCGTGCCTCGGGTTGGTAATCAGTCTTAGTATATAATATTTCTGACGCGCGTTTAGCTTAGTTGAGTCATGGGTTGAGTTTCCATCCGAAGTTATGTTTCATTTTTACGATACCACTACAAAAAATAAGAATTAAATATATAATTTTTACTGATGTTATAATAGGTTCAGATTATAACATATCATTAGGTTTGCACCGTGGGATTTAAACAGCCGACACTGATGAGGTCTATAGGCCTATATTCTTTTCCCTTGGCCTATCTAGTAGTCGCGGAAAGTCAGACTTAAAAACTTCCCTGTTTCTATCATTCACAAAAATTCTATAATAACCATAACCTTTTAAAACTGTGAACAAAGATTGTAAACAAAAAAGATATTTAAATAGGCCTAAAAACTCGCGTGTATATTACGTTATCTAACGCACGAGCCACTAATGTGCAACTAAAACCCCTATAAGCACACATAATAGCATGTGTACATACCCCCCGTGCACACTGCTGGCATGTAAGGCTGTGGCAGTACTTACAAGACATTATACTTCCCTATTATATTGACCACAAAGTGCACAAAACCAGCACAATGTGTACCCAGCAGTGGTATATTATAAGCAAAACGATTTGTTACAACGGTAAAGAAAGGACTAATTACCTTATTGGTTGCAAACAATTCTCAAACAATATTATAGGAGGCATGGCAGAAGCGGTTAAAAAAAAATTACCTGCGACGTCAATAGAGGATTCTGTATTTTTCGTACTTCGTTTTGGATAACGTAATATACGGAAACGGTAATATACATTTTGATGCGTTTCAGGTTTAATACTTGGGCGAGTGCATGTTAATCCTAATATTTCGACTATCAATGGTTCAGGGTATTGTGTGTCTATCTTCTAGTAGTATAGACTCTCACTTAATTTAGACTTCCCTATAACGTAATATACGCTTAAAAGGACGAATAATTTTGGAATTATAATTTTGATCGAGGCAAATTTGCAACCAAGCCCATTTGATGTTATGAATTCCAATGATAAATATTTGCCTTTAGCTATGCAAAGGTATATCATTGCAGTGAAGTTAAATTTCAAATAAATTGAGTTAATACAATGATAACGTTATATACAATGATTTTCGCGGAATCCATAATTGGCTTCTTGTAGCTTCCAAGAAATGTTTATCTGGAAGAGATACCTATCTATAGCCGTGAGAGCTTTTTTAAGAAATAAAAAACACTGGAGGATAAAATATTTGATTTATTGAGGTAACTGTAGAAGGCATTGTAAAGTACGTGCACAGAGCTACGGAAACCCCATTTTGGCATGTTTTTTTTAGGTGTTTTATTGGAGTAAAATGGGACTCGAGATCAATGATATTTAAGTAATAGAAAACTATATATGCCCGTGTAGATCACGCAAAGTACTAAAAGAACATTAAAACAAAACGGGTACTTATTTTAAGCAAATGCAAACCCATTGTGGAGCAAAGAATAATAACCTACTGGTGCTTATTTTTTTGAGAATGCCCATCTTGGAAAATTAATCAACCATGTGGGTGCAACAACGCGAAGTCCCGTACAGAAACTGGCTTATAGACTATGTATTTTGTTACGCAATTTAAATAATATACTGTATCTTACACTTAGGGCGACAAAATAAATACCCTACATAACACAACTTAATACCAAATGGACATATTGATGTTAATAAATGATTTCGGGAAATAGAGAAGCGAATTCAAATCACAACTATTTTGAAAAACGTTTTTTGCAGCTATTAAATGTGTTTTTCGAAATGTGTTTCGTCGTACCAGGTTTTTAACGCGAAATGATTTTGTCCCAGCTTTTATGGATTGCTAAAACATCAGATGCGCATATTTTGGTGGAAAGGAAATCAATCTGGCATTATGTTTTGACCATTAAATTGCACTGGAGTAAACTCTTTGAATTTTTGTTTGACATGTAATTTTTGGTATACCAGTTACACAATGTTTGAAACATGTTTAGGGCTGGTATCTTGAAATATGGCGGCCTGACTGTTACACACTGGGCAATTGTATCGGTTAGAGTTTTTAATACTATTGGGCCATAACGATTTGCAGGAATGGATTCGCAGGCAAACAAAAGAATGACATAGGATGTTAACTGGTCTATTGATGTCCTCCTATTACGAGCCATTTGTATGGAAAGTCCTTCGGGAAAGTGGGTTTAATTCATTTTTTGGAGGTAGAATTTGTGCACGTTTTTAATGTTCTATACTTGATATTACTTACATTTGGTGCCTAAACTATAATTAGCAAAAAAAAACACTTGAATTATAGTTCTACTTTTTGAAAAAAAAAATTTCAGGCGGACTTCAGTTAGTGCCACGAGTATGCAATGGGGCCCCCTACTAAATGATTCAATTAACGGTATTCGTAAAAAATCAAATCGCAAAACGCCAGCGAGAAAAAAAAATAAGCAGTACATCGAACTTTGAACCCGCGCCGTGCAATAGAATAACATCTTTAAACCTAAAAGTGCCTAAGTGTTTTCACTACGTTGGTGTCTAAGGGGAAGGGGGTTCCATGGACCCTCCGCATCCCCAGGAAACAACTTTCATGAGGGAATTCTCAAATGAAAACCATACCACATTTGAGGGGGGTCATGATACACAGGCCAAAGTGCAATATAAATGAGTTCACGTTTATCGTCTGGAAATTAGGTGCAAAACATTAATTGTCGCAATGCGTCGAAATCGTCAAGAATGTCACTGTTTCTTTCCACGACCTGCTTCCACAGCATCACTTTGCAAATCCTTTTCATGTTTACATGCTCTAGAAGACCAATTTACATAATAATTTAGCACAACATTACCATTTTTGTACATTCTTGTTTTTTTTGGGGTCGAGTAAATACGATATTATTTGCCATAGGTTTTGTACGCAATTGCACGCAGTCGCGCGATGAAGAAATGGCTTCTTTTCCAGCACATAAGGGGTTAATTATTTTTTTCTGATATATAGTTAATTTTTGTTTAATGCATATAACATACAAAAAGCAGAAAAATATTTCTGGCACAGGTTTGTTTATTTTTATTTTAAAATCACGCTCCCGTTGTGCCTTGGTGGTCCTAGGACCTAAGCTAATTATCTCATTATAGGGCGAAGAATTTAGATTTTAGTATTTTTTTTTATGAAATAAGCGCATCAATACGTTTACACAATGAATTAGAGTTCGAAAATATTCACGAGGCGAGAAATCGCCGAAAAACAACTCTTGGTACTATTGTACCCCCAAGGCACTTAATGTTCAAAGGAAGCACTGGAATTTGCACCCACCATTGTTTTTAATTGTATTCATTATTTTTGAATATTGACTCATTTGCATTTTTTTTGTTTTTCGATTCAGCTGAAATTTGATGAAAATAATCTTGTCTATTAAAGAAATATGTACGAATAATTTCAAATGAGTCATGCCCGGGGTCAAAGGTCTTTTAGAGACTGAATGATCAAATTTCCGTTTCCCTGGTTTGAGAACAAAGGACGCATTATTAACCTTTGTCTACCTGGTGTGGGTGGCCTGTGATTCCACCTCCTCGAATTCAAGTTTTCCCGCCCAACCTGGAGTCGCGACCCTTTTAGGGGTCGCGGACCCTTAATAAGGGGTCCGAATTTAATTTAAAAAAATGAAAGTAATTGTCCAAAAGGCAGGAAGAATGGGCAAATAATATAATTTAATAATCATGCAAGCCAACTGGTTTTTGCAGTGTTTCATATAATCACTTGAATTTGGTATTATTAGTAAATTTTCCGGCGTTGTCTTTCTGCGCGCAGTAAGTAGAGAATTACCACTATCAGGACTATTCAAAGACAAAGTGAACTCGACTATAATGAAATAAGTAATGTCAAGCAAGCCAAACAGATTTTGGCAGTGGTTGATTTCAATTGAATATGTTTGTTTGAATTAAAATTTCCGCGCGCTTTGCGCGCAACTAAGTTAAATGGTCACTTAAAGGACTAGTCAAAAACCAAAAATGACACGATTGTAATAAAATAGTGGTATTTTTGCACACGGCCTTCGTGCGCACCTTGTTTTAAGGATGGAGACACCATGGCCTTTACATGCCGACTTAATCAAAATGTTTAAGAATTGCCCTTGCTTCCCTGCCATCAGTAGATTCAGAGCCTCCGGTAGATATAGGCGACTGTTTTGCAAGCCCCTTCCCCTGGCTTACCACTGACATACCTCGTCCACAACACCTTCATTTTTTTCTTGACGGTCCATTTCTTTTTGAGAAATACTCAATTTTGAGTAATGGGGTCAAACACGCAGCTAAGTGTCAAGAAATTGGGTCTCGGGTCAAAAAGGGTGGGGAACTCTGTCTAATTGTGTTTTTTTTTGTACGCAAATTTTTTTAATGTAATTGTCAAGTGGCATTGTACGTCCCCATTTCTTCACAAGCAATATAGGTATGTCACATGGTTGATCCCACCCAAAGGATGACAGATGCCACCCCGACCGGAAGACGTACCGACAACCACGACGGGGCCTGGTACGCCGCGGGAATATCATAGAAATTTGATTTTGGTGACATGATAATAGCTTATGATGATCCCTTCTTTTTTTTATAGTTGAACCAAAATATGTACCAACATAACTAGCATTGCGGCGGAACGACGTCATCAACTCCGCATGTCGCAATCTGGTCCCAAGTTGATAATACATGAAAATGTGCATATTCGAGTTCAATGGATTTGGTTCTACATGATGGGAAATGACAGTTTTTAATACAAACGACAAATTGCAAAAGACAAAATTAATTTGGACACTGCAAAATTAATGTAATGTACAAATAAAAAAAATGGTACAAGGAAGGTGTTAAATTTGGCAATTTTCAAACAGATTTCGCCATAGTTTACAATGTGCAAAGTATATGGGCTGCGTAAACGCCCCAGCTACCAATTTCAGTTTCATGTAACTCTGTAAAAAAGAGCCGCCGTGTTAGTTTTCCACAAACATCCGAAGACTCCTGAATGAAGCCATGAGAAAAGCATCGTTGACTAAAAGTGCAACCATTTTCATACGGCAAAGAAATGACAATTGGTGAATGCGGACCCCTCGACAATTTATCAAAAATATAAGTGCGAAAAAATAAATCTAATTAATCATTGGGGTATCCATCGAATACAAAAGTGCTGATAGGAAATTTGTAGTGAATGTGCCAACAATTTCACACAAGCACCGTGGTAGATACCCTTAATTGTATACCATTGTTTATGAACTTTATGAGTCTAAACACATAAACAAAAATAAACACACTTACACAACACATACATGTATTAAAGCCACTTCAGTGTAATGATATAGCTCTACAACCTACCCCCGGGCAATTCCAAACAAAACTCCTCCATTTTTAGACAGGTTTTATATATCCATGAACAATTTCCATTTAAAGGTTTAATATTGGTAGCACATGACACATATTTGATATGTTCATTATAATGTTGCACTCGCAATCTTTTCCAACGAATGAAAACATTGTATATTTACGGAAGCTAGCGCTGCATAAAACATAGTAGCCGTTAAAACAACAAAACAAATTGAACCATTTTTTAGAGTTTGATAAGCACGCTAATAAATAAGATAAAAAGGTGTGAAAATTTAGTATATTACCTTATAAAAGCAGAGAATAAATTTCCAAACTTTCTTAATGATAAAAAAAAAACAATCCTACAAAGTTTTTTTTTAAAATTTGTCACACTATATCCCGCTCCCGCATAATCGACGCAAATGTAAATCAACAACTGATGTGTGGTAGCTGGAAACGCCAATACTATATTACCTTACGGTTTTCTGGGTCGAATTGACAGATCATGGTAAAAATATCGCGCTCACAATCTGTTACATTTGCGAAGGAACGGTGTTTTGGGGGGAAATTTAGAAACTCACCTAATTCTGATAACATAAATGCACGTTTTGTCCTTTAAAGGTCCAAGGAAATGATATGATCAACCTACTCTTAAAATCTTTACGGGGCCGTTTTTCCATTCCAAAAAGGGCCACAAAAACAAAAATACACTACCAGTGAAATTATTAGTGAAACTATGATTTTCAGTCAGGCCATGAATATTTTCACACCAGTCACCTGGATATTTCTATTACTCTCTGAAAAATCAATAGTTTCACTAATGATTCATCACCAAAACCCAATATTGAATGCTTTCTGTCCCATCCTTGTAGGGCTTGACACAAACCAAACATCAATTCTATTTGCATTTTCCTGGGACCTAAAGACCCACCACTGGTTTCTCACCGGTTCTGTTGTACGGTTTGTCCGGTTGGATCCTGTGTTTAGATCGTTCTACAACAGTTGCACATTTTTAACGCTATAGGCCACGGTTTACCGGTGTGAAAGTACTCATAGCCTGCAAGTATCATAGTCTGGGGTCATAGGACGACAAAACGGAAATTAAAGGTGTGAAACTAATGTGCGTGAAGAGTCGTCATGAATCGATTGCCCTATTGTCACCATTGTTCCCGAACTGTGAGCCGGAGGACTATATCTCTGCCCACACCGCCTTTACGGGTACACTTGATTCAAGGGAGTCACCGCAGTAGCCACAAAACAGACATAAATACAAATACATAATTTATTTTTTTAATTATGCAAAATGGCCATGTATCTTCTTCGTATCTGGCGATGTTAGTCGCATCAAGAACTTAAATGTGGATTTGTTAGCGAGGTGTATAATTACTTAATCGACACGTCGTGAATTGAATGAGGTAGGTGATAGATATCGGACCTACGCAGCTCTCAATTGATGGTTTGAAGTTGTCTTTTATTTTAATTTCTAGAACACGGTCTCTCGTTACACTTAACAAATGTTGATCATAAACCTTCGCCTTAAGGGACCTGATCATGGTAATTTCCAATGTTTCCAGTGATGTTCGTCTCTGTTGCCCAAAGAGTTGGATTCTAGGGGAAAATCGGTAAGTCGTTATCAGCTGCTGTAAGTGAAAAGAACGGAATCCTGAAGAAGGGGGCCGGATCCCCTTAAAAACAATTAGTGACCAAGGGGTTTTCACTCCCGTTAGTGACCTGATGGACCCCCTATGGAACACTTTCCCGAATGAATTTTTGCACGAAAGTATCCCTGCATATGACACACAACAGGCTTTAGACTCTACATTATAAGTCAGCGATGACACTTCTAGATTAAGTGTAGATCTGTAATAGGGCATTGTTGTGTTTTATTGACCATAATTCATCGTTTGTGCCACATTTGGACATTCAAATAACAGATCACTTTGATCGACCAAAATAAAAGAATTTTGATAAACCATTCAAATGTGGATGACCCGATTTTTCACCTAAAGGACCCAAAAATTGTAACCTTATGGGTGAAATCGAGTTTTCGCGTTCATCATGTTGCCAGTGGCGACCAAGGGGTGGGGGGGGGGTTTTTTCTGCCCCCATAGTTTGCCCCCCCCCCCCCACACGAAAGAAAAAATCAGCGATTTGGGGCCAAAATTCGTTGAAAAATCTAAAAATATTTAATACTCCCCCCAGAAGTTCATTTACCCCACAAAAAACAACAGTTTGCCCCCCCCCAGGACAGAGAGGTTGCAACTGTGTTAGAACCACTGTTTTTAAAATATGTTAAATTTGCGTTTAAAAAAAGGGTGTTTATAAAAGCGTTGTGTTTACAGTTTTAAACACGTTGGTTAAGTTTTAAACACCCAAATTGTTTCTGTGTGTTATAAACCATGTTGTCTTAAACAAGGTTTTGTAAAGTTTTAAAACAGTTTTTAAACACCAACTCTTAACCAACTGTTGTTTACTCTGGTCATCGCTCAACATGTTTTTAAAAGTCCAAAATTAAACCACTTGTTTAAACTTTAACAAAAAACCTGACTGAATAAAACTTTAAAACAAGTTGTTTATTTAATTTTTTAAAACCAAGTTGCTAATTTTCAAAACAAGGTTGAGTGAGCTGATGACCAGGGTAAACAGTGTTTGTATTAAAATTTAAACAAACTTGATACAAACAGTGTTAGTTTTAAAATTTTAAACACGGATTACCATTTTTTTCTAACAGTGATCTTTTGTTCCGTTTTGATGTGAGAGCTAACAAGGTGGGGTTTTAACAAGCGCATAGAGTGGCCTACTCCGTATATTCGGTCGAGCAAAACTGTGGCAGATTTTCGATCTTAATATCCAACAAAACTTCGTTTAACCTTAGGATTCCCAGGATAAATGAGGAAAAATGGAGGGCTTTCTTCAGATATCAAAAATCATACTGACTGATCTTCCGGGGTTTAAAATTGAATTCTTGGGACGAGGCTATTAGCGATGGGCCATGGACTTTAAAATTCATTTGTGGAAATAGGCTCATTCTTTGTATTTTCAAAGGGTTATCACTCAAAGTCTGTTATTAGTTTGATACGATTAGGGATTAGTTGGTAAACTTAATGATGTCTTCGTCAATCTTGCTGTTGCCTTTTTCCAGCGAAGGTATGACCAGATCTACTGCTGAGCTTTACAAGCAATTACTTTGAAATTATTTCACATCGAAAACGATAGTGTGAGAGAGTGACCCTAATATTCTGATCATGGGGACTTAATTGGAGGATCGGCAGTAGTAAATTTACGGCGGTTTGACCCGGTTTTACTCCAAGGGAAAATCGTTACCTTCGTTCTGATGATTTGATACCGTTTGGATATTGTTAATTGCTTATAATGCCACGGTAAGATTCACATGGTTTAGACCACCCACATTCAAGTTGTATTGACTATTTTCTTGTTCGTGTTACTGCCAAGTACATGATAAATGGTGTTGATGAGGAAAGGAATTTGCCATTTTGGTAGTGATCACAATGTCCTTATCACATATCTCAGTTTTGGTTTCTGTGGTAAATCTCATGTGAATTCGAAAACAGCCGAAATTTGGGATAATTTCAGTAAATTCAAGATGGTCAAGCCTACCAAAAATTCTAATCAACGCAGGTTTTGTAATGGTGTTCACAATTTCAGTGATGTTAATTCTCTTGGGAAAGATGGAATCGATTTTCTTGTTCTGTCACAAGACAATTGGTTGTAAACAAACACGTAATACTTGATAAGCAGTGGTGGGACGATCGATTGATGACGCATTCTGAAAGAAAACGTGGTTGTAAGGAACACCGCAGGTGGTCCATCAAGAACCGATAGTGCTACCAAAGAACGAGGGGGACGCCTCTGGGAAGAGTCTAAACGTAAGAAAAGGTGCCAAGCCAACTCATCAGCAAAAGTAATGCAAAATGAGCGTTGATAGGAGTGTTGATTATCGCTCAAATAACGGGGGGCTTTCTTGTAGGGACTTTGGAAAAGATTTAAGAGGCAATAAACACAGGGAAATCTCATTCACTTAAGATACGAATTCTGAAGACAATAACTACCGACAGGAAAGTTATGAAGTGTATTATTATGAGTTACTGGAATACTTTAGGGACAGATGAATAGGGAATTAATGATTGTAACGACGACTGCATCCAAAGACAAGTCGGTAACATCAGAACTGGTTGTTGACAAACAATAACCAGCCGCTAACTCAATACCTTAATAATGCATTTTTGGGCTTGATGATGTTAGGATGCTGTTTCGAAGATGCAAAAAAGAACAGTCCCCTGGAATCTGACGCAGTCACAAACGAGCTTTTAAAAATGGCGGCAATGCCCTACTTAGTTCCTTGAATGAATTCTGTTTACATAAAAATCTGTCTCTCAGTTAATTTAAAACATTTAAAAAAAAAAAAAAAAAAAAAAAAAGTCCAATTTTTAAAAAAGGGCAACAAAACGATTTGATAACAATTACCGGGGCATTACTTTTACTTCTTGTGTTTCTAAGATTTTTACTCTATTGGTTGTGACCGGATCTCATCGTTCTGAAAGGCAATAATACTTACAGAGATTCAGGGAGGGTTTTAGAAAAGATCATAGGTGCGAAGCCCATCATAGCACTATTAAAGATTTGCAGCCGTTCGTTCAGCTGAAAATAAGGCCCTACTACTTAGCCTTCTTGGCTTTTCCGAGGCATTTTGCACGGTCTCTGGAGAGAGAGATCATTGGTCTTCTTTCAATTGCTTGTGGAAGTGGTTCGTGGCAAAGTTGGAATATTTCTGGTAATTGGATAAAATGTTCAATGTAGTGTTAAATTTGTGGATATGTTATGAACCTTTTGAAATGTGGAGGAAGGTGTGAAACAAGGCATGTGTTTCTCACCATTTGTTTTGCATCTATATAAATGGCATTAGCAAAAATGTTACAGGCCATTATTAATGTCGGTAACCGCATCGTTGATGTTAGATTAGCTGTCTTTTGGGCTGACGATGTTGTCTTAATTGATGATAACGATAAAGATTTACAATGTGTTGATCTTGTGGGGAATTTTCAAGCAAATGGAAATTGATTTTAACTTCAGAAATCAAATGTTTTGTCATTGGTACAAATGCTTTAACAATAACAAAGTTGGAACCTTGCGACAGTCAGCATAAACGAATTGATAATTATCTACTGGGTTTTCGGCATTCTCCCAGAAGAAACTTTTCCGACCCATGCGCAGGTAAAGATTATTAAGGAAAGGTAAGGAAGGTAATAGACTCATAGGATACATAAAGTCTATCATTAATAACACATGACTTTAACGAGTTATTTATGGTAAGCGCTTTGGAACAGACTTTCCGCGCTTTTCATCAATTAACTATGGTGTTCGGTTCCATTACAAGCGCAAGTGATACAAAAAAGTTGGAAAAACACTCAACTTAAATGCCCAGTCTATTTTAAAAGCATCAAGAAACACACCGGCAGTTGCCTCTACTTGGTTTGATTTGGGTTGGTGATGCATTGAAAATATTCACAAGTCATAACAAAACAAAGTACTTTGCAAAGGCTGGTCAAACTTAGAGTCTCATCGATGGCAGAAGTCCTTTTACTTGCCTTTATGTTATTCACGATCGCCGCCATAGCTCAAGTGGAAGTGGCTTAATGATGTTTTTTAATTTTTTGTTGTTATTTTTTTTTTTTAATGTTTATTTTCATTAATTTTGGGTTTAAAATATCTGTCGGTTTTGTGGTCTTGCATGTGTTTTCCCTTTGCTCGTCCATCCCAATCCACCTTCTGGTTCAAGAGTTTTGAAAAATTAATCGCCTAAAGGCGTACTGACTGGCGAATCAATTGTAAACAATCATCCCTGCGTGATTCCGCTTTGTTTTACAAGCCAACCAAGCTTTGAGAGTATCTGCTTGATAAATTAGATTTCTATGGTACCAGCCTAAGTTTTAAAGCTAGAGCACATACACTTTTTGAGGGAAAATTTGTTCAGGGGATTGTCAGCATACAGGTGTCTGTACGTTGTGTCATGATGGTCACGAGGATGTCAAGCACTTCTTGTGTTCTGTAGTCGGGCCCTTAATGATGTCAGGATTGACAAATTTAAAAATATGGCATCATTTTGAATGATTCTGGCCTGCATTTGGTTTGGAGGTCTTTCATTCTATGGTGGTAATTTGATGTCAAATTATACCTTGTATAGGAGAGGGTGATTGTTTCAAATTTTTCCCATGCTCCCAAGTGACGAGTGACTTATAACAAAATATTTGAGGATTTTTGTAACATTTCTGAAAGATGCATGGCATGTTAGAAATCGCCTTGAAGTCAGGTCCACACAAAATTTGCCGGTTATGTATATTCTTAACTTATTTTGTGACCTTTTCAAGTTTTGTAAAGATACGTCTGTAAACATAAATTGCTTATGTTTTGTTTTAAATGCTCTATTTTTGTACTTAAAGTGCATGCGCACCAGTGATAGTGGTTGCGGTTGGTGTGCATCTGCCTTCGGGATTCTTTCAGAGGCACACCGGGAGCAACACCAAAAGATGGATGAGACAGTTTTGCTGGATTGTACGCCTATTTGCTGTACACTGTTTTATCGACTTCATATGTTTTATTTAATTTGTTGTATGTGTATGAAAGAGCAAGCGATGTGTGTGTGTGATTGTATAGACCCTGTGTGGTGTGTGTGTTGGTGATTGTATGTGTGTGTGTGGTGTGTGTGTGCTGCAGGATGGGGTAACGGGCTTGTAGGGGGTGTGTGCGGCGGTGTTTGTGGTTGTATATGTGTGGGTGCGAGAGCATTTTGATTTGGGTTTTGGCCCTGTTGTATAATGACTTTATTTCGTTCTAATATATTTTTGTTTGGTAATTATGTTCTGAAACGCACCGCAGGGTAGGCTGTGTGCCACTGTATAAAAAAGTGTATGTTCAAATAAATAAATAAATAAAAATAAACCACACCATTGTATTTGAGATGGAGTACATTGTGATGGTTTTGGCATTAAAGTCACATAAAGGTGGATGTGGATGGAGGAGGAAGGGGTTTTTAAGTTAAAAGGAACCATTAATAAGACAAATTTCAAAAATTACTTTCCGGTCTTTTAGTATCAATCAACTATTCACTTCCTTACAACTCAACCACATTTCCAGGCAGATAGTAATTCCATTGCACTTCACTTATGGTTCCAAACTAGGGGAAGGGTGGTTTGACGCCTGCCCACCGAACACGTCGTGTAACATAGGAAGTGGCTCACTTCATTTTTTTTGTCAGAAAAAAAAAATCATTGGATAACAATTTCAGACTTTTGATGATTTTTTCGATGTTTTTGGTTCGGAATAGCAAAACGCTGCTAATCCCTTTTAACCCGGGACATGGGCTACTTCTCGCCCAGATTCGCTGTTCAGGCGGTTCCACTGTTTTAGCACAGTTAAGTTGAATCATTGCTGAATGCTAGGAGATCCTAGCATTTGCCTGGCGCCGTCCTTCGCTTGTCGCCCTCATCATGTTCTCGTTTGTCCATGAAACTGAAACATCGAGCCTCCTCCGCACAATCAGCTGATCTGCCCCACACAAGTTGCCGATGGGAGGTCAGTAATTGCCATTCCCTGGTGTGTGAGGCCCATTGAAATGGCCTTAGCTGGGTTCCCGGTTAGGGGTTAAACCAAACTTGGAAGCGGGGGTGCCACCCCTCTTTCTCAAAACATATGGGCTATGCCACTGGAAAACCAAACCGAAGCCAAGCCTTTTCGATGACATAGTCGAGTTAGTCCGGTCAGATATCAGGCGGTATTTAAAAGCGTTTCACATCCACTATTATGATAATAGTGTATGACTAGTGTTTTTTTTACAGCCCCAAATCCACCATTATCGAATATTAAGCCATTCAGAACAATGGTTAAATGTCACAATTGTCTCCCCTCTTGTTACCTTGGTGACTTGGCCATTTGGTTCTAATCCCACTTGGTCTAATGGCCCTTCTGGCTAACTCCATTGGTAAATACCATTAGACTAATACCCAGTTAGGGTCTTTATATAACCCACTTTTAGTCTTTAATAGCCATATGTAGTCTCATATACATCTGGTCTCAATCTCATATCGTCTAATATTCATATCAGCTATAAACAACTGCTTTGATTAATCAAATCTATTTTGGGAAGATAGATTGGTCACACTCCCCCTATTTTTGTGTACCGGCAAAGTGGCGTTATGGGGAAGGTCGGTAAAATCCGAAAAACATCTCACTATTAGCATCCGCGAGTTTAGATCAAAAGTCTGTTGTTCAGCTGGTCATTTAAGCCAAATAACACCCAAAAATCACCAAATCTTCATTTCTGTCGATTCCTTAAAGATAAACAGAAGTTTTAAAAAGCTTAATATTGTTAATTTGATTCAACAAATGAACTGTTGTGAGTGAACAGTGTCAGTGTAGACGGGCGATTGCATGTATGTAAGTACGCCCTCCATTGTGTTGACGGTTCCACCGTCCTAAACTCTGGACTCATTGATATTTTATGGTGATGGTTGACTTCTATTTTTTCCATAAAATATGATGGGACAAATTGAATATGCGTTGTGAGGTGATCATTGAATTGAAGAATGTTGGTGGTGACTTGTTGCAGGAGCCAGTATGCATTGTTTACATGATTGCATGGCAAGGGGTGGTTAAATGGAATCGGGAGGAAGCTTCTTTCAGCTATTGTTTTTTTTAAATTGACGAAAATCTTGTTGTTCAACGGGGTTGTGTTTGGGAGGAAGGGAAAGGAAAGAGTTCATAGTCCCCCCCCCCCCCCCGTCAGGCTATGATGAATTTGCAGCCTGACGGAAAAAATAAAAAAAAAAAACCCAGGTAAGGTTGCAGAAATCGTGGGGGGGGGATGGGGAGGGGGATATCTGGACTATTGCCGAGAGGGATCTCATATAGAGCAAAATGTTGATAATGAATTCCGGGAAATGGAAAAAAATTGGTTCATGTTCCATGTTCGTATGACATTTGGTTATTTGAAGATATATGGACCTTTTGGATTTTGCAACACAAAAAAATTAGATAAAACAAAATTTTTACTGGAAGTGGCCTCTTTAAACCGATTCCATTCTCTTTCTATCCTAGGAAGAGTCTAGGAAGTTTATTCCACAAATGTGCTGCTGCATAATAAGATCTATCACCATAGAACGTTGATGAATTGATTGGTGTACTCAGCTGGCTGAAAGAAGATGATCTCAAGGTTCTTGGTGGTGAATACAGATGGATGAGCTCAGAGATATAGGCAGGTGACATGCCGTGGATGGCCTTATAGGTGAGAAGCAGAATCTTTAAACCTGCCCTCTGTTTAACCAATGAAGCCAATACAGTTGATGGAGAGCTGGTGCGATATGGTCTCATTGACAGATTTTAAGGACACGACGAGCAGCTGGATTTTTAAACCGATGAAACCTTGGTCAATTCTCTTTCTGGGAGGCCATAGAGCAAGGAGTTGCAGAAATCCAGTCTTGGTGTAACAAAGGCATGGGCCAATCTGATTGTGGAATTTTCATCAAGGTACTGTCGAAACTGCCCAGTTTTCCTTATTGAGAGCAAGGCAGCCTTGTATAAATTACTAAGATGATCGATCCTTCTTAGTGATGACTCTTAAGATGACACCAAGGTTCTGTGCTTTAGGTGACATATAACAGAATTGCCAATAATCTTGTGAGAGTTACTATTTGATCTGTGAAAAGAGAGCGATAGTACAACATCTGTCTTTTTGTCATAATATCAGCTTGTTGGAATCGCACCAGAATCTGATGTGTGCAATTTGTCTTTTATTTTAAGGACAATTTTAAGCAATGGCAACACAATTTTTGATAACTGATATAAGTAACGACATGCAAGAGCTATTATTATCTCTGCAAAAAATAGACAAATTCATTACAGGAATCTTGCCATATAGGCCTACAAAGGTCGAGATTTGTATGTTATAGTGCCCTCTATATACTCATTCTCTATAGAAAGACATTCAAAACTGTATTTTTAATTTTTTTTGTATATTTATCAATATTCAAGATTAATAATTATACATCTTTGTCTACCTGGAGAACTTAGTAGTTAAAAATTTCAAAAATAAATACAATTTTGTAAAATTTACACAGGATGTAGTTAGTGGACAAAATAATCCAAATCAGTTGTCAAAGGCGATAATTTTTGTTTAATTCTGATTAAGTGACAGGAGGAGATTTTTTGAGGATACAAATTTCTCTCAAATTGCACTAGATTGGTTTTAGACCACCTACCGAGAACATTTTGAAGGTTTATTGGACAACAAGCACGAAAGAAACGGCAAACGTTATTTTGAACTTGCCTGCTATCCTAATCATCCCTATAGAAAACCATGCTTTGAGTTTCTGTCGTGCACGACAGAAAATATTAAATGATCATCTTATTACATAAAGATGGTGTATTCGGCTTATTCACTTCAGGTGTGATCTAATACATTGGTAAAAGCATTCCAAATATGCAAAAAACCTGGGTTTGAAAAAAGAATTGAGGGCGCTTCTCTCTGGAAATGTCCCCATGTAATAAATGAGACTTCCAAATGGCTGTGCTGCCTACTGCCTTTGAAATCATTAATCATGGGTGCCGCCTTGCGGGATCTTCCTAGGGGGCTAGCACATCCACCCTATGCACCACCGCCCTGGCTTTGGTCTACAGTGCTGCTGAGTATGCCACTCCAACATGGTGCAATAGCTCTCACACTAAGAAGCTGGACACAGTACTGAACGAGACCAAGAGAACCATTACTGGCTGGGAGTTTCGGTAACCTGACCCATCTGACACACTTTTTTTCTAATTATGAATTCGGAAACCCTTCACGGAATAAAGCACAGGTTTATTCTGTTAAGGTTTCCGAATTCATAAGTGTGTCAGAAAAAAGTGTGTCAGATGGGTCAGGCAACAGAAACTCCCTTATTGGCAGCCTATGTCCCACTCCATCTGAATTTCTACCAGTGCTTTCAGGCATTGCACCTGCAATTCACTATTACACCCATGACAGAACTCCCACCTGGTAGCAACCTTTAAATGGGTGTCGGTCGTTTCAACAGCAATATGTACTGATGGGGGCTGCTACCATCTCCAGCCTGCCAATGTGGCTCTCACAGACTGCAGATCACATTCTCAATGAGTGCCCTACCTTTAGACTTCTCAAACCCCAACCAGTCAACACTGAGCTGGCTCCACCAACTTCGATACATTTAGCTGCTGCCTCATATGCAAGAAGAAGAATGGGGCACTGTTTCATTGGTTTCAAACTTTGTTGGATGCTTCATATTTGCACTATATTGTCAGGAGGTTAGTGTCAATAGATCTAATAGGAAGACCTTTTAAAGAGACACTGGCACATTTGAAAAATAGTGCGTTTTTTTTTTTTTTTTTTTTTCCGAATTCATAAGTGTGTCAGAAAAAAGTGTGTCAGATGGGTCAGGCAACAGAAACTCCCTTATTGGCAGCCTGATGTCCCACTCCA
The DNA here is from genome assembly GCA_023653785.1 of Ophioderma brevispina. Lineage (NCBI taxonomy): Eukaryota > Metazoa > Echinodermata > Ophiuroidea > Amphilepidida > Ophiodermatidae > Ophioderma > Ophioderma brevispina. The sequence continues at coordinate 54,915 of JAMKCH010005751.1, forward strand.
TCTGAAAAAAATTTTTCTACCGTGCTTCAGGCATTGCACCTGCAAGTGCTTCGGAGAGAAAATTACAAACAAAACTGGTGAACAAGGCCAGTTGGACAACAAGACCTGCTGCATAATATTTGCAAATGAATACACACAGCTTGGCAGACAGAATGCCTCTCGTAGACTTTTGTTGGCACATTTAACTATCCCAAAAGCTCTTCTCTTCAACATTACGACTAGAGCATCTGCTGCAAGAGATACTCAAAGGCCAGACCATTCCATCATTCCATCATGACAGAAAACTCCCCACCTTGGATAGCAACCTTTAACTGGGAGTCGGTCGTTCAACAGCAATATGTATTTGGGGCTGCTACATCTCCAGCCTGACCCCAATGTGCTTCCCAGACTCTGCGGATCACATTTCTCAATGAGTGCCCTACCTTTAGACTTCTCAAAACCCCAACCAGTCAACACTGAGCTGGCTTCCACCCAATTTCGCTACATTTAGCGCGCCTCATATGCAAGACAGAAGAAGAGACAGAATGGGGCACGGTTTTAATTGCGTTTCAAACTTTGTGGATGCTTCATTGATTTTGCACTATTATTGTAGCGAGGTTAGTGTCAATAGGATCAAGAGGAAGACCTTTTTAAAGAGGGACACTGGCACATTTGAAAAAAGTGCTGCGTGCCCTCAAGATTTTTTCAAAATCGTTTTATTGTTGCATGGTTGTAAAGCTTTTATATACAAAAAGCCCTCACCTCAATGATTAAGACCAAATCAGATTCCTTATGGGTAAACGGGACACGATTTTGTAAATTTAGCGTCGCCTGGCGCGACGGCGAAATTCAGCAGATGACGAAAATGGCATTTCACACAAGATCACGCACGCCGCATGCAGGTTTCCCACGCTATGCACACTGTTTTTGACCAGGTATATAATCTTTGTGGTTTTAAATCATGTGGTACGAGTCAAAATAGTCATGTAACATCCCAACATTTGTTGCTTAAAGTTATGGAAAAGTAAAAGCTTAGCATATCTAAATTAACTGGGATATCTTTATCTTCATATCAATGTCCCTATCTGTTTTGGGGTATGTTATTTTTATGTATAAAAGAAATGTTCTTCCAATGGCCTATAGACTATCATTTGAGAAGCCAAATTGAAGAAAGAAATTTCATATTTTGTGAAATAATGGTGCCAGTGACGCTTTAAGTCTATCACTACATGCTTGACTTTGGACCAAGCTGGGATCCCAGGATGAGGTCCCAGTCCTGATGGATAAAGTCACTGGTATACCTCATGAGGGATTAGATGATGGATGGGTTCAATAACATTTACAATATAAATTTTGTTTTACAATAGTTATTTTCAAAATATGCACACAAAGTATGAGAGTGAGTGTTCAAGGTGTTCACTTGAGAAACAAATTATTTAAAAAAGACTTTTATTGACTAATAGTCAAAATAAACTCCCAATTACCAGAAAATACAACACTATTTTTTAATTGTAGAGATAAAACCAATGCATTTACTGTTAAAATCTATGTGCCTATTAGACCCAAATGTGGGATAAAAGTGAAGTAAATGAAATTGTGCTCTGAAAACAGAACCATTTCAATTGGATGGACACAAGTCATCCAATTGTCATTCTACACATTGAAAAAAGGAAAAATAATTATTCTTTTACCATGGACCTGTTTGATTTGACCTTTCGTTGACATTAGATCTCCAACTTTGATCGTATGATGAGGTCATCCATTTACTTTTTGAAATATATTTTTTGTGTGTGTTTTTGTATTGTTTTATATAAGGATCTGTTTTAAATATGACCTAATTTTTGAACTTTGACCCAAACACAGGTTGTATTAAGAGGTCACAAGTAGACTTTTATTGATCCTTCATTAAGAAATACAAGATGAGCTTTCAAACTTAGGTCCATGGACAGATCGTAATAGCCTCGTCCCAGAACCCAGATTTTAACGGAAGTGGTCAAAATTGTTGATATCAGAATGAAAAGCTACTATTTTTCTCATGACCTTGAATCTAGGGGCTAAATGATGTTTGGTTGGGGAAGTTATGATGCGAAAATGTAACTCCATGTGGTCGACCAATATTCGTTTAACACACACTCATATGGGCTCACAAAAATTCACGTTTCTAGCTGTCAAATCAAAACGGATTGAAATATCGGCGCGAAACTTTACAGATGGAGTTTTTAGGTGAAGGCCATTCTATCAAGATGAAAACTTTATATACTTAAATCGGACCATCCCCCTTTAAGCATCTTCTAAAATTTACACACCAGGCTTAAAAGTCAGGTCTTTAATAATTGTATGCAATTTATTTATACATATTTAAAAAGTATTGTTTACTAGCTTTTGAAAACAGCAAACCCCATTGAATTCAAATGACTGAGCTGTCCCTTATTTATTAAAATCTGTTTTTTTTTTACTTCTAACATGGACAGGCTGTGAAACAAAAGCAAATGCATGAAAAAAACTAAGGCATATCCCTTAAAAACATGTTTCTTTCCCAAACAAATGAATAAACAAACATGTTTACCATCCAAGCTTCAAAGAAGCAATAGAAACTTTAACATCACACATCATCAAAACACAAACATGTTTATGTGTGCAAAAGTAAAAATATTATATAGAAGCTCAGTGGTAATTCTCACGCCTAGAAAGCGAGAGGTCCGGGTTCGAGACCGTGTATTTTTCATCTTTATTTAGTTCTGTGCTCGCCAGTTTCTCCACGCTTCTATATAATATTTGCCAAATTACTTTCTCGGGTTGTATCATTTACTATTACTTCGTCATAGATTCTGCTAGAATCATGCATATAAGGCCCTCCCATTCTAAAATACAAAAGTAAAAAACCCAGATTTTATTCAACATTTGGGACCCGGATTCAATGGGGTTATCTGTTTTAAAAAGATAATAAACAATAACTTTTAATTATTTATAATTTATATAAGTGTTTTTTAAAGACCTGATATTGGTAACCTTTTTTTTGACACTGTAGAACAAGTAGAGTTTTGATGGAAGACTAGCATATTTTGAAATATTTTGATTATTGTTCCTTAAAGGCACTATCAGTGATTCTGCAAGAACATAAAAACATTTCCATAGTTTTTAATGAAAATTTATTTAGCAGTACCATACAAATATGAGGCCCATTCAATAGCATGTAGCTGAAATTACCTGCAAACAAAAAGCCAACTTTTATGAAAATGTCAAATTTTACCCTTATTAGGCCACTTTTGATTGTATTGCTTGTAGAGGATGTTAGACCACCTATACACTCTACAAATGTGCAACAATCTGTTTTTAATGATTTTTTAGATTTTTTGATTCAGCAACTTGCTAGAAGTCATGATGTCATGACAAACTGTTATTGATCTTTCTCTGAAGATGAAATTTGCCATTTGACCTTATGTTACAATTTACATGGGGCTTAACATTTTTGACCCCATAACCCCTATGTGATCTCAACTGTTTCAAACTATTATGAAGCACTGGTCAGTTGTTCGTTTGATCATATCTGTTTGAAATTGGCCAAAGCATTTGGCACTAGTAGCATTTTGAAGCCAGTTAGAAAGAACATAGGCTGTCTCTGATGAAACAAACAAACACACAAACCTTAGTCATTCATAGGCAGACTACTGACAGATCCTGAGCAGGGGCAGTGACAGGGGGTGGCATGGCCAAGAGTCTCAAAATTCAGGAAAAAACAGGGATTTTATTAGCAATAAATTGCATGAAAAATTGTTTTTAACCTATTTGAGTTAATCTTGTAATGTTTTGCACCTCCTATGATGTTTTGCCCCTCCTATAATTTTACCCTGGCACCACCCCTGATCCAGAAGGCAGGAACGTAATAGAGGGTCACTTATCAGAGGGGGAATTCCCGGTTTTGAGGCAGATTTTCCCAGTTGGAGGTGAAAAAAGGGCTGATTTAGCATGATTTTCAAGCTTTTTATTCCAGGTCAAAGCTGCCCACCCGCTTGTTACGCTACTTCCAGAGGGTTGATATCCTGGTAGGAAGCAAACCAAGTTTGAATTATGGCTGTGAATACTACTGCATTAGCAGCGGGGGTAGGTGTTTCCCTCCCATACGAAGTGCAAAAGATCCACATGATTGTCTCCGGGGATTGTCTAAACAAGACATGTTCTCTCAAAAGAAATAATAGAATATTTGATAGAAATAATTTCAAGTTGCTGGCCTGGTTGACAAAATATGGCTTAAGACCAAATTAAAATAAAACTCATGAAAATGTATTCAGATGCCTTTGACCCTTATCTGCAACTTTTATGAAGCAAGTGTCAGTGTTTCTTTTGAAGAAATCTGGAGGTCATAGGCACTTATTTGTAAGACAAGTGGTGTTTTGAAAACTTACTTGCATAATTTGAAGCTTTTTGACATTTGGTCTGTGTATCAAATAAAGAGGTCATAAAAAACTTTTATTATCTTTCATTAAGATCTATAAACTATTTAAGTTTGCCACTTGACGTTGTTCCAAATTTTACACACATACACTTAACATGTTTTTACCCTAGTGACCCAATATGACATTTGACCTTTAGCTGCAACTTTCATGAAGAGTCAGTGGTTCTTTTGGTGAAGTCTGGAGTTCATAGCCACATATTTGTAAGTCAAATAGTGTTTTGAGACTTTCATAATTTGAAGTGTTTGACCTCTAAACCAAAAAAATGATATTGAAATAATAATAATTACACCAGCTTTATATAGTGCTATTTCATCAAGATCACCACCGCCCCAGTTGCTGGTGTCTATTATATATTAATACCCCGCCGCCACGACAGGAGTAATCACAATCATTCGCTTCCACCTAGGGCTGCAGCGGGCCAAGCGCACAATCACATCAGCACTTAGATTGTTAATCTTAGCCCTGAACAAGCTACCCAAATGTCACTTGGGTTGACGAAGCAAGTGAAGGAAAGTGCCTTGCCCAATTGCAAAAAACATGGCCACAGCGGGGCTCGAACCTGCACCTTCAGATATGAGTCGGCCGTCTATCAAATGGACCACATGTGCCCTCATGTGAACCACATGTGCCTCATTGTGACACATGTGCCCTCATGTGACCACATGAAGATGTCATAAAACAGGCTTTAAATGATCTTTCAATAAAGGCGGACTCAGAGATTTCCTGAGAGGGCGCACTCAATTTTCAAAAAAATCATGTTTTTGAATGTACATTAATGCTGTCAATAATACTAATTGTTGTGTAAAATAACTAAGCTCAAACTGAAGTCCTTCTTATAAAAATCACAACTTTGTTATAATAAAATTCTGTTCTGGATCTGGAATTTTTGTTATACAGGGTGTCTCAAAAAGAATTACACCCTGACTATTGGTGACCATACCTTCACAAGTGAGTATCACATTTGATAATTTAAAAGGAATCTTAAACCACAATTAATTTTTCATATTTTAATGTAAACAGCACTCGATTCCGTTCAGTAGTTTTGAGAAATAAGCGATTATGTACCACATGTCAATGGACACTTCCTGCCAAGTTTTGTAATAAAGTGTTGAGACCGAACAGGAGAACAGGCGAGAAAGAAATCAATACGTCTTTCATTTTTTTTTCATTTTGTTCTTTAAAACAAAATAAGAATAATAAATGATATTTTCACCAGGTTCAACATAATATTGCACTACATACATTACAAAAAAATTTACATCTTTTCTTTTTCACTTAAAAATTGGAAGACAAATGAAGAAATGTCAGCGCACTCTTCATTCTTTTTTGCCACATTAAATGTTCATAACACAGGCTGGTCGCCAATCCAGGCAAATTCCTTTTCAATTTAAATTGCATATCATCAGGATGCTTTTTTAAAGAAAGATTTGCTTTGAAATTAATATTTGAACGAAGTAAAGTTTGATATTCAACTAGGTTTGTTGGTTATTATAAAAAACAATCTAAGAACGGTTTCAACCACCAATGTTCACCTTTTTCCTGTTTGTTAAGAATTGATTCAGATGTGTAGATTTTCCGTTTTTGATAAAATGATTTCAAGATTGTATACCTCCAGCATGCCAACAATGCAAAGTAAAATTTAATGTAAAAGTCAATCGAAGGACCAATCAAACCTTTTTTCAATTTCAGAAAGGGTAATACAATGTTTATACACTCCCTGGCCAGTACTTCATATAACACTAGTAGGCCTATATAGTAAAAACGCGGGAATTCTGAATTTGCACGGCATCATTCCTTTTATCATTTAAATGTAGAATCCACCCTCTTATTGGAATAAGATGTCTAATTTGATAAAAACTAATTGTGAATACTCTTATTGTTCAGTTTATCCACCTGTTAAAGTTATTGATTAAACTTCTCATTCATTCTATGCAGTGGCCACGCCCTATTCACTAACATATGTTCACATTTTCTACATGTTTTATTGGATTTGTTTTCTATAAAAGATGACCATCTTCTGTTAGTTACCATTTGTTTTGTTTTTCTTGTTGAATTTTTGTTAGAACTTGTCAAGGTAACTGTTTATTACTATAATAAACCGAACAAAATGGCATTGAAACTCACAAAATATTAACAAGGCCGGTTCTTGGGAAATGAAAAGAAGACGCTTGAACAGATAACACGAGTAATCAGTGGTAGTTTAACATCAAATCTGCATTATTGAGCAACTTGGAAGGAAGTTCCATTGACTTTGTTACATATCGCTCATTTCTTCAAAACTACCTGAACGAATCGAGTGCTGTTTACAGTAAAATATTGAAAAATAATTGTGGTTTAAGAATTTCCCTTTAAATTATCAAATGTGATACCACGTTTTGAAGTTCTGGTCACCAATAGTTAGGGTGTAATTCTTTTCTGAGACACCCTGTACATGGTATCCTATGGCACATATAATACTATACATAAATAATGTTAATAATTACAAAAAAACAAAAAATCTGATTTCATCTCTAACTTTGGAATTGAACATTTTAGGTACCTATCATTTAGTTCTAGATAGTAATTTGTAGTTCTACTCTCAAAATAATATATTTTCAAAATCCCTGAGTCGGCCTTAAAGTGCTTGTTCCGATCAATCTTTGGGACCCCCGCTGATTTACCCGGGTGTTTCGTATCGATTTTGATAATCAGATAAAGGCGGATTTTTCTCATTGTTTTCGGAAATTTGAGTCCTCAAATCCATTTCATTCCCAAGATATAACCAAGAAACCACCACCGGTTTTATTGGTTAACATCAATATTAGCACAGCATTGAATGGGCTGTGCAACATGCATTTTGGCGTCTACATCATAATCGCAAGTGTGTTTCCCACGGCACTTGCTGGGTACATGTACAAGTGCCAGGCTCTCAATCAAGTAGAGAACACAATATACATAAAATCGGGACAATCACCTTTAAAGTTTCAACAAGAGTTTTGGGGCACCCATATATTTTGTCATATGTTTGAATTTCATATAGATACGGACCCACATAGATTTCTTACCTTGTCTTTGGTTACATGAAACGCCTTGAAAATGAAACAAAGGCGATTTCATTTGCTTAATTTTCAATATAAAACATATCCTAATTTAGTATTTTGCTTTTTGCTCCTATAATAAAAACGCAATTAGTAAATTTCAGACAAATTTTTGTATCACAGAATATTTCAGCTTAATCCTTTCCCATGGGGACATTTTTTGACAAAAACGCTCACATTGGTGGCAAAATCAATTTCCATATTTTTATTAAGGGACCCTGTTTATGTGAAATCTCTCGTTGCACCTTTAAGATAACAAGATGAAATTACAATTTTCCAATTTGTTTGTATACACTCAATACATTTTTACCACCGTGATCCCTATGTGACCTATGACACCAAACTGCTCAAGGTCTGAGTAGCAGTGCATTCACCAATGCTACTGACCAAATTTTTGTCAAAGCATAGAATAGATTTGCTGACAGATGAAGAAAAAAGTAAGAAACAAAACCGTGTACCATATGGAGCTATATGGCTAAGGTAAGAAAGAACCAACTGAAAAACAAGACTGACTGTGTATATGGATAGAGTTGAAATCGCAGAGTAAAATCTCAGTGAAGTTTACTTTTAGAAATATGCCTAGAAAGGCATAGATTGTTAACAGGCTTCTGATGATTTGCACAGATGGTGATGATGTCCAATATATTTCAACATACTGTGGATGGTTTCATATTCTCACTTTCTTAAAAACATTTCATACCTTTTTAACAATACATATCAATTAAACAGACATTTTATTATATGGTTGTAAGTTCTCAAAATGTACTTGCAGCCTTTGTACTTTGTTTACAGTATTGATGCCTTGCTAGTGAAATAGCGTTAGAAAACACTTTGGGGACCTTTGTTGAATACCTTACAATTTCACTTGCATTGCACTGATAGGTCTCTTTAAATAATGATAAGGATACACTAGGATTTACTATGTGCTCATTTATTTTATTTGGAAAATCTTAGTTATTTTATTTTAAAGAGACATTGGCACATTTGGAAAAAAGTGCACCCTCAAGATTTAGCTTTCATAATATTAATTCTCACTTGAAAAGATTACGCTCATGAGCTCAAATCATCATCCTTATGGGTTAACAAAATGATTTGATAATAAAACCACTCCAGAGTGGTTTTAATCAATAGACATTGGATTTTGGTGTTAAACATAAGAAAACACACGCTGCAGTTGATTCCCTTGGCACCAATCCTGTATGACCGGTCTGTGACCTTTGTGCCTTTATTGTCATTGAGTATGAGTCTGTGATATTCATGTAACAAATATATTTTGTTGATTAAAGATACAGCAAACCCACAAATTAGGCTAAAATCACTGGATGTCTCTAACCTCATATTAAGACTCTTTTATGTTATATTGTTTGATGTTTTCGTGCATAAAATACATCTGTATTCTTCCAATGTCCTAGAATATCATTTGAGAGCAAATTGAAGATATTTCATATGCTGCTGAAAATGTGCCAGTGCCACTTTAAATTCATGAGTGCTACCAATCTGCACAGTTAAAGGTGGATGACCCAATCATCTGATTTTTCACATTTTCTCCCTATATGGAAGCATATCACAAATAAAACCTGATTAAAAAAATCTTAAGTTAAATTGGTCCACCTATTTGGATAGTGGAAACAAAAATGTGTACCAAATTGGCTAATTGGACAGTGTGTGCTAGCTATTGCGGTTGATGACATTTGGAGATGTTTTTGTTTATAATATAAAAAACAATTCCTGGGCCTTAAATTTCACTGGGGTAATAACATAAACATGAACTTTGCTCCAATACCAAAATATCAATTTTGATAAACCAAGGGTGCTGAGGTTGCTGATTGGGTCATACACCTTTAATTCACACCACATTAGTCAATACTTGTAAAACACTGTCTGTTTATTGAGTTGAGTATTTCATCGATATTGTCCTATTTTTCATTTTATAAACAAATTATAGAAATGTAACAGAGTACTAAATTGAAGTTACAAATTTCTATGAACATCACCTTATGTGTAGTTTTGAACCTATTTTACTGAATATGAGGTACTTTGGCAAAATATGGTTTATTTTCTGACAAAACAGCAAATTTACAAGAATAAAAATACTATACAAATAAATAATGTTGAATTGTACATAGCCTACCTACATTCCTAACTAAGAGTAACTTGATATCATACAGTTGTTGCCCATCCAATGCACCATTCTCCAGTTGGTAAAACATGTGCTGTTCCATTATTATGTTGACAAACATTCTTGATATCATAGTTGATAATATAGTTTGTGTTTGCAAGGTAACTGCTTCTTGTGCTACCAGAGTCCTCCGAATGTGTTAATGATCCTGTGCTATGCATTGCTGGAAATTCTACCCATGATCCTCCTTTATAATGCTGGAAAGTGTGTGAAAGCTTTATTCTTCTGAACTCCAGGGCAAAGGTTACAAAGTAAAGGTCCAAAATGATAACTAGCGACCACTCAAACACAGCACTGATTTTTTTGTAGTAGGGTTGCTGAAATACATCAAAATTAAAAGAAAAACATATTAATATGACCACTTGTTTATAAATTCCACTCAAGTGATTATCTTACCAGTATGCAAATAACAGTTGTAAATAATGAAATAAGTCCCATGTCAATAAGACAATGTACCTGGAGTGCAGTAAACAAATTGCCCAGATATGGCTACTGACCCATTATAAAAGTGTTTACATATTATCCCCTCAAAGGGGCATTCTAATTAAAGGGATAAGCAGCGATAATGCAAGAAAAAATGAAGTATTTGAGGAAATTTGTCATACCGTCTTCAGCAAATGGAACTACAGCGATGGCGTCTCAAAATCTACACTAAACAGCTATTGTGGTTTCTAACAGTACACAATAAACAAAGACAATATTGTTTGTTGGGGCTATGAGGTAAAACGTACAGGTCATGGTGCACAATATTATGCTTATAAATCTGGATATTCACAGGGAAAGGCTTGTTTGATCTCAAGTCAGAATTTTGATAAGCACGTATAGAAATTACAGAATCAGATAAAGAGTACTGCCTGTCTTTAATACAGGGATTTCAAGCCAACACTTGCACATCCATGTCAGTAACAAAATACGAAAATACGAATTTGATGATTTTTTTAAATGTTTCGGATCAGCAAATCGCTGCTTATCCCTTTAAGAAGTATTTTTAGTGTTTTCACATATGCTCTCCAGATGTCTCTCTCTCTATCTCCCTCTCCATCCATCCATCCATCTATATATCTACACTCTCACGATCGCACAGACACACACGCACACACTTTCTTATCCAAATATGGGTTTCCCATCTAAAACTTACTGGATTCTCTTCATCAGCATGCCATCTGAGAACTCCACCAAACAGGATTACTGGCAAAGCAATGGTTAAGGCAAAACAAAGCTAGATCATGTTAACAGTTAACACTGAATCGCGTAAAGAAAAGGACAATTACAAAAATTTCATTACGTCACGATACTGTGGTTCAACACTATTGTACACGATTGCAGTCATCCATTGCAGTAATTAGAAACAGATAATCATAGGCATAAATCCTGGGGGTTGGGGGATATATCCCCCTTGATGAGGGGGATGATCCATATGATCATCCCCCATGCATTGGTTTTGACCAAAATCAACATCATATTTTACCATGTTCGTTTAAAAATGGTAAATTTTCCATGTGCTTCACACACATTTTTTTATTTGAATTACATTTAACAATTTTAGCTTCTAAATGTTCGTTTAAAAATGGTAAATTTTTCCATGTGCTTCACACACATTTTTTTATTTGAATTACATTTAACAATTTTAGCTTCTAAATGGCAAAACTTTTAGCATGTTTTGGGTGCATATGTACTAGTAACATCTCTTGTTACCAAAAGCTGTTTTATTATAAATTTCCAACAACACCGATCCCCCAATGTCAAAAACAAATTTATGCCACTGCAGATAACATAATTTTAAATTGTAATGCATATCACATTCACCAGTAAATTGAACTCTAATTTAAAGAGACACTGGCACATTTTAAAAATGTGCGCCCCCTATTTTTTTTCAAAATTCATATTTTTGCATGGTTATAAAGCTTTTATATACATTAGCCCTCACCTGAAATTATTAAGCCCAAATCAGCGCGCTTATGGGTAAACAGAACGATTTTTAAAATTAATGTTGGCGGCGACATTATTCTATCAGAAGATGGAAATGGCGTGTAACACAAGAAAACACACGGCAGAGTGGATTCTCACGGTATGCACCTTGTTTGACTGGTCTGTAACCTTTGTGGTTTTAATATCAATGCGTACGAGTCTATGATATTCATGTAACAGACACATTTGTTGATTAAAGTTACGCAAACTTTAAAGTCTTTAAAGCCTACAATTACCTGGATGTCTTTAGCCTCTTATTAATGTCCCTATCTGCTTTTGAGTATGTTATTTTTATGTGTAAAATATATCTCTATTCTTCCAATGGCCTAGAATATCATTTGCGAGCATATTGAAGAAATTTCATATTTTCGGAAAATGTGCCAGTGCCGCTTCAAATAATCACCAACACAAAATTATAGGTTTTATAATTATAGGTTTTTATTTTCACAATTTTTGAGAAATGTATAAACGCAAATATTAAAACTCACAAAGTAATGTATGTAATTGAAAAAAGACAACCGAATCATAGACCAATCTCAAAAAATATTGCCGTGGCACAACATACACACACACACAAATATATATGTTTAAATAACTTTCTATTTTTGAGATAGCGCCACCCTTGACTCTGTTAAATATACTATTACGGCGCCACCTACATAGCAACATAGCTATAACCTCAAAAGCTGTCTCTCAGCCATGTGGGACTCGTGGTGTAGTTGGTTATCACGCTTGCCATGTACGCAAGTGACCCGGGTTCAATTCCCGGCGAGTGCTCTTTTGAGGCTTTCTTCTACTCTGATCTTTCTTTCAAATTAACTTGTTCTTCTTTATAGGCCTAATGGCCATTTAAAAATACTTATTAATGCGGTTATGTGCGTACCCTTTAGCACCTACTTGACTCTATATTAACCTACCGCATAGCGCCACCCTTGACTCTGTTAAATATACTATTACGGCGCCACCTATATAGCAACATAGCTATATACCTCAAAAGCTGTCTCTCAGCCGTGTGGGACTCGTGGTGTAGTTGGTTATTATAGACTAATGAATTATTAAATTTCGCCGTTAATGGACCTATCTAGGAAAAATATATATATATATTATATATATATATATATATATATAATATATATATATATATCTATATATATATATATATATATCTATATATATTTTCCTAGATTGAACCATAGGGCGAAAATTTAATAATTCATTAGTCTATAATGAGCTTTTATATTATGCTAATTAATTAATATTCATGTTTCTTGTTAGCCAATGAGATTATCCTTCATTTGCATAAATTAATATTCATATCTTTTGACGGAATAAAGCGCAAACAAAGGATAATGTTAAGGCGAAAAAAAATTTCGCCCTAACGTCGAACTCTATACATAACAAAAGGAATTTTCGCCCTCGCGTCGGCTATGTGATATAATATATCTAATCTATAAATTATATATATATATATATCTATATATATATATATATATATATATATAGTTTACATAATTTAGTGACCCAAGTTGGGTACGTGTAGTCGCATGCCGTAAAAAGGCCAAGGCCAAAAGTTTAATGGCTATGTCGGATATAGTCCTTACAATATAGTCCTTTATTATACTTACAATGTACTCTTTCTTGTATATATTTTCCACTGCTTATTAGTATTTTCATGTTTAATTTTACTGTTATTTTGGTTGTTGTGCAGAGAAGCGCCATGAGCGTCACTTGCGGCGGATACCGGCACTTTACAAATTGCCATTATTATTATTATTATATTATAGTCCTTGAACATCCAAGAAATGTTGGGCTCGACACATGCCAACGTAGCCTTCAAACTTTATATTATAACTCATTATATATATACATATATATAAGAGAAATAGAAGGGAGCGCGCATGAAAGGATGGAGAAAGCCGGAGACAATATGGGGAGGGGGGAAGGGGTGGAGAAAAGTGTTGAATAGGAGCGAGGAGGAGCGGAGAGGGGTAGCCAATGGGAGGGGGCAGATAAAAGACAAGTGAGGAAAATGGACGTAAAGAGGGGGTGGTAAGGACGGGACGTAGACGAAGATTACACAACTGGACCAGAGTGAGGTTATTGGGGGGGTGGTGACAAAAAAAGGTCTATATAGCTTCAATTACGGGTTTTAATCTAATAGAGTAAAGTGTCTTAAACCCAAAAAATGCATGTCACACAAAAAAAATCATGTCAGACACTGCCTGTGTCCTTGCTCAAAAGCTGTTTGTGCCCTCTATAATTATCATGGTCTTTAGCAGGAGGGGTCAGACACAATCTGCTCGATTTTAGCATCTGTGATTTCCAAACGGAAATTTAGGAGTGAGCAATAGGTAATTTAGCAGTGCGCAATAGTGATTACGAAGTGCATCTAATCCTTTGTTTGTTAAATACAATCAACTAAAAATATGAATTTGTGTAAACTTAATATAGGGACATTCATGTACAAACACAGCTATAATGTTACCCTTCACATTTGACACATATTTGTAACAAATGCTAATAAATCACTTATTTTCCAAGACATACGTCACACTTTCAATTACCTAAAAGTAAATTTGAATTTTGTGGTAAATCTATATCTTACTCTGGGGCAACAGCGGCTCTGAAGACCTTCCCAAGTACCTTTTCGCCAACAAATTTGTTTTTCCGTGCCACCGGGAACCTCTCATAGCAATAACACGAAATCTGTTTCCGCACAACAAACGCCCCTTGTACATTATCGAGAGCTGCGCTTAAGTCTAGTGGGTTCAATTTCTAACGTATAGTATATGAACGATCAAGAAATGATTCTCGATTGCTATGCGCTTCTTTGTGTAAACAGAATTTTCAATATTTCTTCATCATCTCCAGAATCTCTTGAAACAGCCAGAAAGCTAGTATCAAACGTAGGGCATTTAGAGCGTACGATTGAGCGAACAGTAATTGAGTGGAGGTCCCCCTAACGTCCGCCAGCGGCATGATTAAAACAATGACGCGCACTATTAGACTATTACATGATTTACGTCACAACAGGTTATCAGCTCTGTGTTTACAAATTCCCACTCGTACTTTCGTAATACTTTTCGCCACATGATTCCCTACTTCTAAAGATAAATTCTAGTAATTACAAGTTTCAGTGGATACATCCAGCATTTTTACTTATTTGTATAACTGTTTCTCGGTCTTTGGTAAGAATAGGCGGTAAATTGAGGCTGCAGGTAACCGGGGACGGTAACTTGAGTCTAGATTGAAGTTGAGACTGAGTGAGTCATCAGGCAAGGATGTAATGATTGTCGGGCTTAGGGAACGGGCTAGGAATATTGGACTTGCATCATTGCATGTTTATTTTCTTTCGGACTTGCAATTTCAAATTCATGGGCAGTGCTTAAGAGATCTGGCCACCTTTGACAAATAGTGCGCCTTCAAGAATTTGCCAAATCGATAGTTGTTTGCATGGTTGTAAAAGTTTTTATATACAAAAGCCTCACCCGCAATAATTAAGACCAAATACACTTCCTTCATGGGTAAACGGAAACGCTTTTGGGTAAGTTTAGCTTCGCCGCGACTCGAATTCGCAGACAACGAAAATGGCGTTTAACACAAGAACATGCACGGCGTATGCATGTTTCTCACGCTATGTACACTGTTTGGACCGGTCATAACCTTTGTGGTTTTAATATCAGTGAGTACGAGTCAAAAATATTCATGTAATCTACACACTTGTTGATTAAAGTTATGGAAAACTTAAAAATGGCCTACAAATTACCTGGATGTCCCTTTATCTCATTCAATGTCCCTATCTGTTTGGGGTATGTTATTTTTATGTGTAAAATATATCTCTGTTCTAAGTGTTCTTCCAATGGCCTAGACTATCATTGAGAGCAAATTGAAGAAATTTCAATTTTGTGAAAATGTTGCCTTGCCGCTGTAACATTGAGTTTTGTACTGTTTGTGACTGTGTACTCTCTAGCGTATATAGCTGTGTTGATACACTTGACCGATGTTACCTTCCCGGCGACAAAGAAAGAAATGGAGTCACGTGCCATAACCCGTCGATAATATGGTTCGTGCGCAAAGGATTATGGGGGCTGGCTTCCGAGCTGCTGTGTCTCTTGGGGCTAAACAATGTAAACAACCACCATATGTTAAAATTCAAAAAAATATTCATTCTTTTACTTATTATAAAAACTCACTCATTCAACTAAACTATTATATTATAACATAGTCTGGGACTTGACAGCCCATTTTCTGCTTACTTTCCAGTACTTTTTTCCACACATCATTATTCCCTGTATACAATTTAATTAATATATCATGTATGTAATATTTTGGTACCTATGTATGACTGTGGATAGAAACAAATATGTTATGTTTAGGGAATTCTTCCGTGTATATTTTACGCCATCCTTGGTCCCAGTGACATTAAAAATCACCTCTAAAACTTTTGTTCAAAAGATCTAGTATATCATGATAATTTAGGGAAAAAATTATTGACATCAAAATCTGTTGAGGTTAGTGAATAACCTCACTGCCAAACAGTGTAATTTCCAATAATGGTCATTTAAAACAATAATTGTGACCAGCTGTAGCTTTAGGTAAATCTTTGTCCGATGAGTGTGTAAGAGCCCTTCCTTGTTCAGTCTTTGATAAAGACTAGCAATCAGGTTACGCCGGAATTGAATGCTGATTTGAATTGATTTGAATAACCGTATGCTGTTAGTTGGTGCATGTCTGACCCCCCTGGTCCGTTAGAGTGCAATGTTTTTGGTGCCATATTGCTCAATCAAAGTTTTTCACAATGACAAGAACAATAGTTTTAATCTGAAATTTACCACTCCACTTTTGCTACACTACACATGCAGCGAAAGAAAAAAAATCAGTTTTTTCTAATGTATATACATGGCTCCCTTCCCTTCATCCTTTGGCTCCCTTCCCTTTGTCCCAAACTTGAATATTGATCATATTGGTGACTATCTTTAGTTCTAGTTGCCTATTTTTTATTAATACCCCAAAAAATAATATTTCAAAATCCCTGAGTCGGCCTTTAGAAAAAAATCAGGCCTCACCAGGAGTGGAGCCTACGTGTTAGTATAAACAGGCCTATATATCTTTTTTTAAGATCATTTGATTAACTATGGCACCAGCAATATGTTAAGGATACAGAGTGCCAATGTGAGGGCAGAAAAAGTTGCCAATGAGAGCCGCAAGAAACAAATCCATGGGGAATTGAAGTCTGGGCTTATCTGGAATGACAGCCATGAATGTAGGAAGCAGTATGCTACACCAAATGTGAAGCAAAAGAAAGCCCCCATCCGAATGGATTGGAGGCCCCCATAGATGATTGGAAGGTTCTATCATCCTGTTGACAAAAAAGGGGAATTCATGGAAATGATTATTGGCATCTACTCTGAATTTATTTCCATCCTGGGCTGTCTATACGCATCTGAAATATTGTACATTAACAGTTATTTGGGCAAATGGTAAATTATTATTAAAGGGTTGTTCCGATCGTCGGTGGGACCCCCCTGATTTACCCGGAAGTAGTATGAATTTGATATTGGATGAAAGGCCGTATTTTTCTCATTGTCGTCCTGAAATATGAGCTTTCAAATCAATCATTCCCAATATTCAACAAAAAACCACCGTTTTAATGGTTAACCATCAATATTTTAGCACAGATTGAATAGGGCTTTGCAATATGCATGATCTACCATAAACAACGCAAGTTTGTTTCCCACGGCACTGATCGGGAGTATGTGCAAATGCTAGGCTCTCCATATCAAGTAGAGATTTATAAACCCCCAGGAGTATAAATTTTGATAGCAGATGAAAGGCATATTTTTCTCATGTCCTCTGAAAATTTCAGCTTCCACATCCATTTCTTTTCCAAGATACTGACAAAAACCGACATTTTAATGGTTAACCCACAATATTCGCCACAGAGTGGAATAGGGCGTTGCATATGTATATCCCGGCTAGCATCAAAACTGCAAGTGGGTCTTCCACGGTAATTGTTGTCCAGCGTATACAAGTGTCAGGCTCTCAATCAAGTAGAGAACATGATAGTCAAAAATTGGAACAAGCACCGTTAACATGCATACCATCAAGAACAAAATTTACTCAACATAGGCATATATTACCAAAAGAAATCCACTCTCAGAGTGGAATGATGATGATTGATGATGATGATGATGATGATGGCGACAATGATGATGCCGATGATGATTATACTTAAGAAGAGATGCATCTTGGACAGAAGTTTAGTCATGCATTACCTTTGATGTTCGACTTGTCACATGACCAAATCAAACTACAGAATTTTTTTTCATAAGTAAGAAAATTACTATATCACATTGCTACACAAAGTTTTGGCCAGCATATTTTTGTTTAAATATGAAACAAAAGAAATGGTATATGTAAAGATGACTCACAGGAAAATTTGCCAATATTGTCAGGCCTGCTGCTGCAATAAAACCCGTACCTAATCCTGCTCGGTTCACTTGTTGTAATCTTTGGTAACACTTGTCCATACTGGCATAGCTAGAGTTGATCTGACCAATCAGTTGATAGCTTATATACACAGTTAACACAACTGAAATCAAATTAGAAGAATACAAGGATTAAGTTGCAAAGTCAATTTCACTTTCAAAACTTTGTGACTACAATTTCATGCATGTTCATATGAGCTAACCATTAAACACATTAATCTTTACAGAGAAAGATTAAGAATGTTAGAAGTATTATTCAACACCTTAACACCACATAGCATAAATGATGCCCATAAGAATAATTCATTAACCATTAAGGATTTGACAACTAAACTTCACAGTTAAGAATAGGGGAAAGAAGTGATATTTCAGGTCTTCAATCCAACCCTTGACAAGAATAAGTTTGAAAAAAAAAATCATCTCCATGTAAAATCTGTGTAAACTCACTGGTCCAAAATATTGTATTGCTTGCTGTTTTTTTTTAATCCTTTTTTTCACTTTTAGTATGTGTGATTTTGATGTGATTTTTTTTTTATTTGTTGTTGATTGTTATTAATTAATAAAAAACAAATGAACAGAAAAAATATTGTAATATGCAAAAAACAATTTATAATCACAAATTTATTTCAAATTGCAAAAGTTATGAAGTAATGCAATTCTCCAGGAACCAAAGGTGTGAAAAACACTTGATTCAATTGTCATCGTGTCATCCCACATAGATTCAAGGATCTTATGATGTGTTTGATTTCTTTTTTTAAAAATGCCTGTACACTGTAAATTGTGGCAGTTTGATGAAGGGAATAATTTGTTTTTAAAATATACTTTAGACACATAAAATAGAGACAAAATGTACTAAAATAAAGCAAAAATGAAAAATATGTACCATAAGGTTGCTAAAATATTATTTAAATATACTAAAAAAATGTCTTTTAAGGGCTTTTCTTGCAAACTTGCTGTGCACAGCCATCACAGAACTTCTTAACCTGTTGTAGAAAACTTGATAGGCCTATATCCAGTTTATGCACATGTCACCATAACTGGAGACTTCACCGCTTTGAATCCCAGGGCTTGAATTCACCCCAATGTGTGTACTCAAGCATGATGCATATACATACAGAATTTTGGGTTAGAAGCCCAATAAAAGGTAGATCAGTTCTGACCATCTCTAAATTGGCTGGTTGGATTTGTCTGTACTGTTACACAGTGACTCGCCTAACAAACTAGCATGTCCTCATCTGCTAGATTTATTTTATAATATAAGTATTTAGTATTGCCCCGGGGGGGCCACTTGTATTCAAAGGTGGATATGATGCGTGAACATGGACTTTCAAAATGCACCCTAAACACGTATTTTCACTGACTAAAAAACAAGTTAAAACATACCCTAAACAAGTATGTTTATCTGTTTATGACACCCTCAACAAGTACGCAGTGCATTGATTTCGTAAATATACCTTTATTATTTTGCTTTGCTTTACTTCCCAAGTTCCGATTACAACATTTGGATGATTTTGATCCCTGCTTAATGAGATATAACATGAAAATATCAGGGTTAAAAAAAACATACCCTTTTTTCCATATTTTGCTGTTTTTGACACCCTAAACGATGTACGCGCGTACAGCCTGTTGCCGAAAAAGAAACCCTTTTTACGCGTTTTCTTGTTCACGCAATCATACCACTTTGAATACCAAGTGGCACCCCCGGGGAAGTAGTATTGTTTATTATCAAAACTGCGGTGGCAATATAAAGAATTAGCTCTGATAACAGGGTTGCCCTGCTCTTGTCTTATCACAGACTAGAGGGTTGTAATCAGAGCTAAATTAGTAAAGTTGGCTAATTTTGAGCACAATTTCTTGAAAATAAACCACTTTTAATTTCACGTTGTTTCTATCAAATGTTTGGGGAAAATGTGTGTTGGAAAGCAAATATTGCACGAGGTCTGCGCCTTCGAAAAAAATTCCTTATTTTGAGCACTAGCATTCACAGGTATTGTTTACTAGCCAATTACCATGCAACTTGCAAAAACTCAAAATATCTTGAAAATGGGGCGCTCTAAAAATGTGCTGTTATTGCTTAACCCATCAACTTATTTTACTTTTTAAAAGCCGCATCATACCTATAAGCATAAAAAGCATAGCCTATACACATGTAAAGTGTAACTACTTATCAATTTCAAGTTTACTACATATTTGCATGGGGAAATGTGTTTGGAAAGCAAATATTGCTTAATTTCTTTCGTGCGTTCCTGCACCCACCCCCGGCCGGAAGCGTTGATTTACAAACTCTCCATGAACACTTTATGCTTAATTAACACAAACTAACCCATCACCTATTTTTTACATTTTTAAAAACGCTAACCATACTATACCACTTATAATTTTTCAATTTGTTTCTAGCAATTTGCATGCGGAAATGTGTTTTGCAAGCAAATATTGCAAGGGTTTCTGCAACTTCGCGGAGCATAAGCGGGAGGGTGAGCCCCTCCGCACCACCCCCTGGAACAGCTTTATATACGAACTCTCCATGAACATTTTATGCTTAATTCAAACCAACTTAACCATCAACTATATATATATTTTTTTAAAATGTTAATCATACGTATAATTTAAGTGAACCCCTATATATTTCCAAGTTGTTTCCTATCCATTTGGTCATGGGAAAATGTGTTTGCAATGGGGAATATTGCAAGGGTTCTGCCTTCCAACGCACGCGGGAGGTGGACACCCCCTCCCGCACCCACCCCGGACAGCTTGATATACGATCCTCTCCATGAACCTTTATGCTTAATTCAAACAAACCACCCCATAAACTATCTATTTTACTTTTTAAAATGCTAACATATCTATAACCACTTATAAATTTCATTTTGGTTTTCTCTCAATTTGGCTTGGGGAAAATGTGTTTTTGGAAGCAATATTGCAAGAGTTCTGCACTTCGCAGGCGGGAGGAGGACCCCCCTCCCGTACCCACCCCTCTGGCAGCTTGATATCCAAACTCTGCATGAACGCTTTATTCAAACAAACTCAACCCATCAACTCTATTGTACTTTTTAAAACTGTTCATCATACCATAAGGCATTTTCAAATTGTTAAATTGCAATGGGAAAGTGATGTTGGGAGAGTGAACATTGCAACGGTTCCATGTTTCGCACAAACCGGGATGGGGATACCCCCTTCCCACACCACCCCCACACAGCTTGATATATGACCTCCATGGAACACTTTATTCTTAATTAAACCCAACGTAACCCACTAGATTTTACTAATTAAAACGATCATACTAAATGCATTATAAGGGACCCATTCATAATGTCAAATTCGTTGTTATATCCAATTTGCATGGGGAAAATGTGTTTGGGGAAGCAAAGATGGCGAAGGTTCTGCGCACACCCCCTTCCCCGCGCACAGCCCTGCGCGCTGACTTGCGAGGTGCCATGACTACTACCTAAACCCCATGCCCCCAATCTGCAGGTACAAAAAAAAACATTACCAAATGAGTCACCCGCGCACCCCAAAAAACAAAAACACACACACACCTTCCTCAAGTAGGCCAAAAAAAATCCACCTATTTTACTTGAAGAAAAAAAACCTGCCTCCAAAAGCCAACGAAAAAATTGAGTACCAACCTCCGCAAATGCAATCATAAGTTAAGAAAGTATGAAAAAGGGTGGGAAATGTATTTCGCAATTTTTACGACTCAAAACAAATTTTTGTGAATTTGAAAGGCCCATATCTCAAACTGACCAAAATTTCAGCTATAGCTTTGGTAATTCTCAGCTCACAAGTTTCAATCTACACGTACATGGTTACACATACCTAGCAAATGCTCAATGTCATTTTTTAAGATATCAAGATTTGCTCAATTTTTTCTCAATTTACAACATTTTCTTAGTTAAAACTAACTTTGTCCACACAAAATCAATTATTTTATTTTTGTCTATTAGTTAGCACGTAGGCCTAAACATTAGATCAGGCAATAAACAACATGGCACGGAAGCCCTTTTAGAAGATTTAAGTGCCCATATTTGATTCTCAATTCTTCAAACGTGGACCAATCTCGCAAACGACTATGACGTAAGATGTTGTCGATTTTTCCATTTAGCTTTCGGGGGGTCGCAACGGCCACACCCAAGCAATGGTGTCTTCTTCAACATTATCATACTATTAATCCATTGCAAATATCCCTATATTCCCTTATAATTATATACAGGTTTATTATAATATATTTACAACAATAGGAAAAAGAGTAAAACCTACAAAGTATGCCTAGATTGCCTCAGCCAGTTCACTAATTAACATTACAACCCCTGCCCAAGTAACACGCCCGAGAACATGAACATCTAGCCACTGAACTGGTTGAACCATCTCGCGAAATAGGTATCACTCGGAGCTCAAACACTTACGCATATTTTATTCCTTCTTCAAAACACTTTCTCTGTCTAAAAGATCTCTCGCAAATCACTTAAGAATTCCGATGTTTTAAACATTTTCTTCAGATGTCCGATATTTGCATATAATGCAAATTACATATATACTTCTCCTTTCTACATCCCGGTTCTATCATCCCTACAAAGGCCTGGCAATTTAACGTGGTCGAACCTAAACAAATAATAAGTAACAAAATTTCTACACTATATAAGAACAACGGGCACGCTATCAAAACTATATGAGAGCGTTCGCCCTCATAAAATGCCCCCTTTTTTGTTAGAGTGTCACAAGAAAGGCTACTCTCTGTAAATAACACTATGCCATTCATTTTCAATAAAAGTATTATTTGAATTAGATCATCCATTTTCAGGTTTATCTTCCAATTTGCTGAATTCACTTGCTGCTCAAGTTGCAACCACTACATTAAATGGTGATGTGTTTTTGAACATTTCCCAGAAATGTCTGTAACTTTTTGACTTGGAACCACTCCTATACCAATTACCTGTCACAATCATTTCAATCTTTGATTCTGGAGTGTGTTTTTATCAATATATAGATTTTTCATTAGGACGGTCGAGGTATTTGTGACATTGGATCATTTTCATGTTTTCAAGAAATCAGACAGGATAGTTCCACATCTGTTACAAACAAAGGTTTTCTCAGTTGCAGCTGGGACGTCTTTCCGTGAAAATGATGTGATGCTTTTCATTGCATCTGGGACGTCTTACCCGCAGAAGGCGCAATGCTTTACATCATTGTTATTCGGAGTGCGCTGTTTTCTCCGTTGCAATCTGGGACGTCTTTCCTGAAAATGACGCGATGTTTTCTCGTTGCATCCGGACGTCTTAATTTCCGTGAAAATGACTGCGATTTTTCTTCATTGGCATCTCGCCGTTAACGACTGTAACACTAGCTGTATTCCTGTGCCGGGAACTGGTCCTCGATGCCATGAACACAACATTCGAGGGTTGACAAACAAGGACGTAACTCACTTTTGTGATTTTGAGGTTTTGGTACCAAAAAAATCGGTAACACCCTACAGATTCTGAAACCAGCACCCTTAACTCAAGGCTACTTCTATTGCCTATAAAGCAAAATAACACTTCACCACCATCTCAATGTTGCACACTTTGTTTACTAACAGAAAGCCTTAACTCTGAATTACCTTCTTATGGTAACTGTATTGGCCAAACATGAGTGATGATGTGAGAGATGTATGAGGATGATGATGATGCTGATGATGATGATGATGATGATGATGGCGACAATGATGATGACGATGATGATGATTTATACTTAAGAAGACGATGCATCTTGGACAGAAGTTTAGTCATGCATTACCTTTGATGTCGACTTGCACATTGACAGTAAATCAAACTACAATTTTTTTTTAAATAAGTAGAAAATTATATATCACATTGCCTACACAAGTGTTGGCCCAGCATATTTTTGTTTAATATGAAACAAAAAGAAATGGTATATGTAAAGCTGACTCTTACAGGAAAATTTGCCTATGTAGACCTGCTGCTGCAATAAAACCCATAACTAATACGGCTCCGGGGTTCACTTGTTGTAATTTTGGGTAAACACTTGTCCATACTGGACTCGCTGGGAGTTGATCTGACCAATCAGTGATAGCTTACCATACACGTTAACACAACTGAAATCCAAATTAGAAGAATACACGGATTAAGTTGCAAAGTCAATTTCAATTTCCAAAAACTTTGTGACTACAATTTTATAGCATGTTCCATATGAGCTAACATTAAAATCTCAATGTAGGTCTATAGCAAGGGCAAAAACACATAATCTTTACAGGAAAGATAAGAGGTTTTAGAAGTAGTATTCAACACCTTAACACCACCTAGCAATAAATGCTGCCCATAAGAAAATTCATTACCCATAAGGATTTGACAACTTAAAACTTCACAGGTAAGAATAGGGGCAAAAAGTATATTCAGGTCTCTTCAGTCCAACCTTGACAAGAAAAGTTTGAAAAAAAAAAATCATCTCCATGTAATCTGTGCCTAAATCCACTGGTCCAAAATATTGTATTGCTTGCTGTTTTTTTTGTTCTTTTTTAATCCTTATTTCACTTTTAGTATGTGTTGATTTTGCTGTGTTGTTTTTATCTGATTTGTTGTTGATTGTTATTAATAAAAAAATATGAACAGAAAAAATATTGTAACATGCAAAAACAATTGATACTCACAAATTTATTCAAAGTGCAAAAAGTAAGTTAGAAGTTAATGCAATTCCCAGGAACCAAAGGTTGTTTTGTGAATGAAAAAAAACAGTTGATCAATTGTAATGTGTCATCCCACATAGATTCAAGGATCTTATGATGTGTTGATTTCTTTTTTTTTTTAAAATGCCCGTACACTGTAACTCGCAAAAATTGATTGTTTCGTGGCAGTTTTGACAAGGTGATAATTGTTTTTTAAAATATACTTAGACACATAAAATAGAGACAAAATGTATAAATAAAGTAAAAATGAAAAATAGGTAACATAAGGTTGCTAAAACTTTATTAAATATACTAAAAAAGGCGTAAGGGCTTTTCTTGAAAACTCGATGTGCACAGCCATTCACGAGCGTCTTAACTGTGTAGGAAATCGATTGGCCTATATCCAGTTATGCATAGGCACAATATAACTGGAGACTTCAACCGCTTGAATCCCAGGTTTGAATTCACCCCCAATGTGTTGTACTCAAGCATGATGGTACATAAAAGAATTTGGGTTAGAAAGAAGCCCAATAAAAGTTCGCTCAGTTCTGACCATCTCTAAATTGGCTGGTTGGATTTGTATGTACTTTTACACAGTGACTCGCCCACCAAATAGCATGTCCCTCATCTGTAGATTATTTTATAAAAAGTATTTGTATGCTTTATATTCATATTTACTTCAAAACCATGCAGTGGCAATAAAGAATAAGCTCTGTAACAGGCTTGCCCTGCTCGTGTTTATCAAAGACTAGATGGTTGTCAAAGATAAATTAGGAAGGTTGCCTAATTTTGATCACAAAATTTCTTGAAAAAATGCACCCTTTTGCTAGCGTGTAACAAGAACACCACTCTCTTAAATACCACACTATTGCCATTCATTCCAATCAAAATTTATATTTTGATTCGATATCCATTTTCAGGGTTATCTCCCAATGCTGGACATTCACTTGCTGCCTCAGGTGCAACCACTACATAAATGGTGATGTGTTTTTGAAACATTTCCCAGAAATGTCTGTAACTTGTGAAGTGGAACCACTCCTATTACCAATTTACGTCACACTCTTTCTATTTGCGATCTCTTGGATGTGTTTCTATCATGTAAAATTTGTCATAGACGGCGAGGTATTCTGTGGACATTGGACATTTTCATCTGTTTATCAAGAACTATCAGGATAGGATATGTGTAAATTGTTACAAACCCCAATGATTGCCAGGTTTTATCCTACATCCCATTTAAAGACACTATCAGTGATTTATCCGATATCCAAAATTATTTGAATTTGCAGGAACAGCGTTAAAATGAAGGATAAGCCTGTAGTATTCTAGAAGTTTATCCTTTTCCATCAATTCTGTTGTAGTTAAGTTGCCGTGACGAACACTAATAATAACTAAAATATCCATTTTATCCTTAGTAGGTGCTTCTGTACCTATCATTTGCAGGGTATGTTAGGATACCTTATACTTGTTACAGACATGCGAAAATCGAGTTTTTGATGATTTTTTTTCAATTTTCTATCCAGCAAATTATGGATATGTTTTAAGGGTCTAGCAAAGGTAAGAATTTGCCATATACTATATATCTTTGGAAAATCAGACACCAGCAATATTGCATACCCCAGATTGATACCTTGTAGCAAAAGGTCATTGCCATTAGTGTGCATTTGCAAGAAAAAATACACAAATATTTATTTTTAAATACACATTAAATATTGGTGGCTATTTTCTTATTTTAAATGTTTTGCAGAGATTTGAAGATAGTGTTTGCCAAATGAATTAGTGAACCCTACCCAAGAAGTTACAGATGCATAGAGAGGCTTTATGATATTTTAAGCACCTTCTGCTTAGGCCAAATAATAGAAATAATAGTTTGTCTCAGCTTCTTGCAGCATTTTGCTTTTAAGATTTATAGTTTAGGCATATAGTACTACACCAATAACATGTTTTCTCTTTTTTTCCACCGCAACTTTACTTTTAAAGGAATTTTTATTCAGCAAACAACTACTTTTTCTAAAACATGTAGTGATAACAAAATTTGGAACCAGCATTATCACCATAGAGAATGCCCAATCGGTGAAACACATTTTTTCAATGGGAATGAATTGGCCATGACGACGAGGGTTAGAATTGAGTTTGGGGTTTATTCCGTATGGAAATGCGTGTTCTCAAACGATTGGCACTCACAAACTTCAATAGACAGTATCAATAGCCAGCATGTTGGTGGACAAGATAGACGCATTCCAGTACTTCAATACTTCACCTGTCAAGGATCCCTGTGCAAAGTACTACCAACATGGATCGATTGACAGCTTAATGTATTGTAGTCCTGGAATGTATTCATCTTGCCCACCCAAACATGGCTGTGGGCCTGACGTCATATTGAATTTACGGTCTATACCTCTACAAAAACATGGCCACCCTAATGAGCCTAATCTTTCACAGAGGAGTTTGTATTCCTTTGTATTCCTTTGTATTCTACTAGAAATGTGTCACTAAACTAGCACGGTGACAGCCTATTGAGTGGTCTTACATTGTATGAATGTTTTTGAGAGTTTGAAGGACATTGGTGATTCAATATTTTTGTTGTATAATTTTGTTTGTTTTTTCTGCCATTGGGACACATTTCATGATTTGTACGCGTGAGGGGACAAGGCAAGAGGGGTGAAATTGTGTTACAGACTGGGCATTACACAGATGTACAGATAAGGTATTGCTGCAAAGATTTAGTTTAACATATTGATTGATCATTTGTCAGTGATCACGCTGGGGGGGGGGTCAAAGTGACAACACTATTTCTTTGCCATCCAGCCAAAAATCACCACAGTGCAAGTTCAAAAAATATATATTTATCGCATAGGTCAAAACTCCATTTTTGTTTTAAAAACATAGATTTTGCAGTATGGCTTTGTGCTCACTATAGTCCAAGAATATAGCTGGGCCACTGCATATAAAAAAATTAACATTTTACACCCACACACGCACCCAACATAGTCACACACACACGACATGCATACACACACATTGCAACAGCCGAATGCAAAGTAGCTCAGTGGTCATGCAGCTATGCTGGCGGCTGACAAAAGAGCAACACATAGCTTTTATGCCAAAAGAAGCCAAGGACAAACTATTTATAAACTATTTTTTGGCGCTTAAAGGGGGGACCAATCATGATCCAAATTGTCATATGTTTATCCTTTCACAGAGGAAGAATATCACCAAAAAACATCATAAAATTTTGAGTTAATCAGCCAGCCTTCCGCTAGTAGAAGCAAAACAAAATTGTATACTAAATTGGACCAATAGGACAGTGTTAATATGTGTGATATACCACACGTTGTTGTTAATAAAATCAAAGGAAACATTTTCTGGGCCTAAATTTCACTGGGGTGGTAGGAATGCGAAACTTTTTTGCTTGATACCAAAATCTCCATTTTGATGGAGCAAAGAGGGGGACAAGGTTTTTGATCAGGGTCCAACCACCTTTATTGTAAGTCAAGCCCAAATTTTAAATATTTTGCTTCTGACGTTTCTGTTTAGTGATTAGTTAGGAGGTTTTGTATAAGGTTCAGTGTGTGATATTTCTGTTTACTGACAGGAAATTACAAATTCTGAATCTGTCATCCTCATTTGTATTTGAGATTGGTATTTTAAAAATCCAGCACAGGTCATTATAATTAACAATAAACATTAACAATGTTACACCTCCATTTTCCCATTAATATATAGGGTGCTGTAATAAAAATACTCACATAGAAATGCTACAAGATCCATACATAAATAAAGCACTGCGCTATGGATACTCAATGCTGTTCATGAAAATACAGAAGACTTGGTTATGATTGAGCAGCTTTATAATTTTAAATATGATCGGGTGCCTAAGCTTGACAACAGAATGCCGGGCTGTCCCTAGGAGGGGAGGGGAGGTGGGGTGTGAAACCCCCACCCCCCATTAAACAAAAATTTTGTATGCAAAATGTTGAATTGTCAACGAGATGGGTATTAATGTTCGGCAAATGCAAAATGGCAATTTTCACGTGGTGGATTTTTGGTGCCCCTGCCACCCTATTTTTGTGTTGCAGACAGAATGATGGATTGACTGAATAGGCATTGGTATTGTGCGCCATGGGAGGTTGACTTCCCCCCCCCCTTCGAATTTTGAATGAGTGAAAAAATCTTTGGTGTGAAATGCCTACAAGGTATTTGCTACAATTGCATAAACAAAAAAACAAAACCAATCCCCCCCCCCTTAAAATGGATAGGGATGACCATGCCCCTGACAGAAGAAACATGGCGGCTGGTTTTATTAGATATTTCCGTTGGGGGGCATTGTGTGTGGGAGACAATTAATTTGGGGGCAGCAGGGCATCACACTTTTCTTAAGAGAAACCCAATTGCCAAAGGTATCATATCGACAGTTCAGTTTTAACAGTTCAATGTATTTTTCTTATCAATTTATATTTTTCCTGATCTATTTGGGGAAAAGGGAGGGGCAAGGATTTGTGAGGAGATTACCCCCCCCCCCATGGTAATTGGAGGGACACTTGTTTATGACCTCCCTTATGTGGACTTGAGGGCCCATTGAAATTATTAAAAAAAAATATTAGATAAGAATTGTTTTTTAGTGTCTATCTATATGATATCCCTATATATGACACCGAAAAAAACAAAACCTAACATGGATGCCTCAAAATCCTCAAAATCTCTCATGCACCTTTTAAATGGAAAGAATGATCTTTTATTAGAAGGGCTTGCTTTAACACAAAAATAAAATGATTATCGCAAGAGGCCTTCAAGTCCATTTACACAAATAGTGATATTAATAGGAAAAGTTTTTTAAAGAAATTCAATTTCTGTGGCGGTTTGGTGGTAATAATGAAAAACATGCTCATTTTACACTAGAATTACAAACAGTTGTCAAATCATAGTACTTACTTGTCTGCTAATAAGTAATCTTTGAGTTTTCTTTGAAATGTTAAGCTCCATCATTAGGGTATCTTTTGAATAGATGGAATCATTCCGATTTAGATTGCAAAGCATCAATCGACAGCTTGTATTTGGGCTGGCAATAGCAACTGGTTAAGGTCATGGTTGGACCAATGACAGATAGAGTCTGGCCAAGATAATGAGGAGAGTGACGTCACCATGATGAGTCCCTTCAAATATCTTTTAAAACAAGTTGACAGGGTATAGCAATTCAGTGTCCTGCTGGGTTTAACTTCACAAATTACATCCGATATATGCGCTGCATATTGATGTTTTTCTGGAGGTTCGATGCACCAACGTCATACCATGCTTTTGCTACATTCGCACACCATCAATGTTGCTTCTTGTTGGGTACATGTTCTTTGCGTTCACCAGGTTGTTCGATTTTCTCACTGGGTGGGACAGCCTGCTTTTGTATTTAGTCATAGGATCGTAAATTAGGTTTTAAAGATTGCCTGGAATATGAATCTTTGAGGAATGAGAATAAAGTATGATTGACTTTGGGAACTGGTTATGAGGGGGGGTTACTCTTTATCTTGTTCTGTCTTAAAAATAAATGCCAACGCCATAGCCTGTTTTCAATTTTTCGTTAAAGAGAGTAATGGTCCGTCCCAAAAATACATACCTATATTCTTAATATATCGAGATAAAAATTGGTGAAATAGCTGCCCCATTCAGTTAAATTAGAATAATGCATTGTTTATCAATTCATGTCTAATCCTTGGATAATTATGAAACACACATCATTTTGTTTACAATGCAGAGATTGCAATAACAATATAAATTGTTTTTAAAAATATTGTGTGAAAATGTTACACTTGGAAAAATTTAATAATGTAGATTTCTCCTAAAATCTTTGTTTGATTTTTCATACAGCACCTTAAATTTAAAACAACTAAAAAATAAATTGTAACAAAGTGATGTTTTTCCAGACACAAATTTCATGATCTACCTTTGGCCGACAAAAGGTGACAATTGCTTGCATCAATTTAATGTTTTATTATTGTTTTCCTTGGAGAAACAAAAAATTCGTCTTCTATTTATTTTTATTGTTTAGATTGTTAAGGGGTTGTATATGTAAATTTATGTGTTGTCACAGATTGAAGGGGTTTCAATCTTAGTTAAGGTGTGTGAAAAAGAAAAATAAGGAATTTAAAGTAAAGGGGGTGGTGGTAACTAGCGCTAGACCTATATATGCAAAAAAAAGCGGGTCAAGTGTGATCAGCCCCCTGGTATCAGCATGTTTAATTATACATAAAGAAAGGAAAAACTCGTTGGTTTCATACTTGATCCCGCCTGCCTGATTGTGCTAGCCACATAAGGGAGCGATCGGAGAATAGATTTTGCGGTCCTTCTGAGGCATGGGATACAGAAATGAATGACAAACATTCATGACACCAAATGTTGTCTATATTGAGTCAAATTTCAATGACCTGACCACTGTGTTTTATCATCTTTACTCATACCATTACCTTACAAAACATGATATGAAGTTCCAAGTATTTATTGAAAAATGAAAAACCCTAACCAAACTGGATCACACATACATATACATAACAACATGACTAGCTCAGATGCCTTGGACCTTGGTTATGATCTTTGACATCATTTCACATATGAAGGAACCCCGACTGCACCTTAACCCAGTCTGCGTTTAAATCGAGACTTAACTTAAACTTTTGAACAAGACATGAAAACGACAACCTTAACCAAACTGGAACACACACACGGACATGGGCACTATGCAAAAATCCCCTACTGGCTTTTCAAGCAAGGGGGATTAAAAAAAAAGCAAATAGTAAAAAAATGTTAATGTTACCAATATATTAGAAAACACACCTGACGTAAATAAGCCGAATATTGCTGTCTTTCTGTGAAGAGGTGATTTAGATATTTTTCTGCATGAACTAAAAAACAAGTCTTGTTTTCTTTTTTACTGTTGTTCAATAAAATCTCCACATAAACACTTTGGTTTGGTTCACAACGATCAAGTGCAAATTGAAAGAAAGTTATGTCCTCAAAAAAATCCTCCACCTGCACTTATACACAGGTTAAACGTTGATGTCTAGGCCTATTAAAAAAATAGTCTGCCTTTCTTATAAATAAATATTATGCAAATATGATCATGTCCCCGAGGTGAACTGGATGGATGGGGGGGGGTACTATAATCATCATCTTCGGCTGCAGAAGGCAGGCGATACAAGCGTCTTGCAATTGCTGCAGGTCCTGGGCTGCTAAGGTTGTATTTGGTCTGGTTGCAAAACATATTTTTCATATCACCAAACAGGTTATGCACAGTAATAGAAATGACGTACATTGCTGGACCTGGTCTCTTTTTACCATGCGTGGTGTGGAAAAAGTGAAAGTTTAGCTGGTTGGTCATATGGCATAAGGAGTATTTGCCAAAGGAACTTTAAGCTATCACTATAGTTCTTACCAATAAGAGGCTTTGTGATGGGTTGTGGTGTAAAATGGTGACATTGGGTACATGGTCAGCTCTTTGATGTTCAGGAGTTATGCAATAGCAAGAGATGGTGAAGGCATTGTGCTTTTCATATCTGTTGATGACCCAGGACCCAGGCCCCAGGACTTGCTCCATTAGGAAAAAAATGGCACAACAGTTGTGTTTGAACAGCCTCACTTGTGGTATAGGCATCCAAAAGCCAGTAGATTTGCACCTTTTAGATTCATCACTTGCGCCTTAGATGCAACCATTAGACCACAGATATCTGAAATCGGTACTGATTGATTGCCACTGTCATAACAAATTATTGTTCAGTGTACTCAGTTCTTAGGACTATAATGCCTAGCAGCCTTGCTATTAAATAGTACTCCATGCCCTCCAATTCTCCGAGGGGACCAATAGTTTCCACAAAGATCCTGAATAAGATCCTCATTAATAATTCTTTGTTTCATGGATTGGTTAAAAAATGAAGGTGTGGCCTACACAAAACAAGCAAACAAACTAAGCCTAGCCTAGCCCTATGCTAGCCTCTATGCGAGCTTGAGCTGAACCATCCAAGGCTAGGAATGCCTTAATGGGAAAGTCCACTCCCCATTTATGATATCAAACACTTTCTTGGCAAGTAAATGACCACTGAAGTTCCCTATCCGAATTTTGCATAGATTTTTTTCTGTACAGCTCACCCTTCAATTTCCGTGCACCAGATGAATCTAACTGTGACCAATATTAACAAGTAGAGATTAGTGTTGTCCATGGCATTGGCATTGCACTCACCCATGTTAATTTTCCTTACAAAACTCCTCCTGAACACTACACTTACACAGACATACTTAATCATGGAATTTGTTTCTTCCTATCTCAATATCCACGCTATGCCATGAATTGTATTAGTTGATCTTTGTTTACAAGATGAATTCACTGAGTTGAGAGTTTTTGGCATCCTCTACGTTAAGGGTCCTAGGGAGTTTTATTATTTCACCTCAGCGCGCGGTGGACCTATGAAGATTCAGGTTCGGGTGGGTTAGAAACCCCACCCTAAAACTAACAGAACTTTTATGGAGCTATAAGGTGAAATAATACCCCCCCCCCTTAAGTAGCGGATGGCCGGTCAAGGGTGAATTATGCTAAAGTGTAATTTACGCATTAAGTAATATGCAACTACACATGTGATAGAAATGGTAGTAAGAGTTATGGCATTGCGCGCCAGGTCCGCATGCAGTCAACAGGGTGACCCAATAACAACTTTACCCAAAATGAAAGTGATATTTTTCCACTTTTTTGTACTTACTATCGGTGGATTTTATTTTTATCATTAAAGAAGGGTTATTGAGCATCTTGCCCTGAAAACATTGTTCACATTTGCTTATGGTTCCAAAGATATGGTCCACCCTGAAACAATAAGTCAGCCCAAACCGGACTTGTCCACGGCGCATCATTTTTCTTAGGCATGCACTGTTATAAAAAAATAAATCGTAAAAAAACAGGGATTTGGAACTAAGCAGCTGGGACTCACAACATGCAGAACGTAAAATAACCGGGAGCCGTTAAAACCAGAAACATTGCAGGGAAGGGAACGTAACAAATAGACGGCCCGTTACGTTAAACAATCTCAGCTTTAAACGTGATTTGTTGGTTTTTGACTTGTTTTTAAACAATATTAAGAATTTTTAAACGTTATTACAATCCTCTGACCAAATTTTCACATTGTAGTATGGCATCATCCCCCAAATCGTTGTATTTACGTTACACGTGGTTGTAAAAAAGTTTATTTTAGGCAAACAATTGTGAGGAAAAAAGGCAATAAACAAAGGGAAAAGCGACGAAATAAAAATGTAAAACCAGTTAAGATAGACTTGTTTATAATGTACACATTTCTAAAGTCACCCAATGACTTATTCATCATATGAGTAAACTTACATAGATTCGAACCAGGGCATTAAGATTACAGTCCTAAACCTTATCCACTCATGACTTTACTGATGAGAGGCCTATAATTAAACATATATGTGTGTTATACTTTTTTTTTAAAATTAAACTAAATATTTAAATATTTAATTTTTTAGGTTTTTTCTTTTTTTAAAAAAAGAAAAATTTTAAAAATATAGGGAAAATAAGATTTTGCATTATTTAATGACGTTACTTCGACGTATCAACACATTTTATATGGTAAAACGGTTTTCATAGGTCATATTCTTACATTAAAACAAGTAGTACAAAAGAACGTAATATAAAAAAAATATAGTAACGGTCAGCGTATAATATACCTTTTTTTCAAAATGTTGTTAGTATTATTTCTATAAGCCACTGTTTATTTACATTTTTTCTGCTTCCAAATTGTAATTTTATGTTAGGTATAGGTAATAAAAGGCATGACGATTATTGAATAATTGGGGGTTAACGTAATTTAAAAGTAAAGCTGTAAATTAGAACATTGTTACCGTGTGGAAATCCCCAATTGCCCCAAATACAGTCAGATCGTGTCCTAGGCAGATCATGCCCCCCCCCCCCCCCACACGGACACTAGACAGAAAACTGGTATTAGCACAACTGCATGCTATGATTTAGATTTAGGAACATTTTTATTTATTTGAAAAGCCTGGTGCCCACAACAATTTATGTGTACTGATCATTCCACCATGAAATGTCCATTGACAAGTATTTCAGTTGTGCTAAAATAAAAAAAAGGTTCTGTTATTGTGTAAGGGCAGGGGGCGGGAGGACATGGATTTGCTCGATTTAACTTACTCAAAAGGTGTTGTCCTTCATTTAAACTCCTCCAACGAGTGGAAATTCACTCTTTTTGGAGTGATTTTCACTTTATGAGAGGAAATTCGCTGTTTTTATAAAAGTAAAAACCACTCATTTTAAAGTGGCTTTACAAAGAGTTGCCCTCTTTTGGGAGTGAAATTTTCATTTAGAGGTATGTTGCACATGTTAGGCCAGGAACAAAAATACCAAAAATACAAATTGATGATTTTTTTTTCGGTGTTTTTCGCGATCAACAAATTGCTGCTTGTAACCCTTTAATTGAGTCAGTACACTTCATTAATAATTGGACAAGCTTGATTTAATTTCATTGCATAACTTAATAAATAAGCACAATTTAAATAGTGTGATGTGGAAGTACATATAGAAAAAAATTATTAGTATTATACTGATTCAAAAACATTTTGAGCTAGCTATCTAAACATTACATTAAAATTACATGATTGTGATAAATTACTGAACTTGCTCAAAAAATGAAATGCAACCCAGTTAACTTAATTTTATGGGTGGATACAGGGAAATTATTTTTTTAAGTGTGGTAGTCACTGGAAAAGATGTCTGCTTGATGAATGAGAAACTGTTCACTAGGTAGGCCGTATGTGTCCATTCCAGCTGGGGTGCTTTGAGTGCCCCCCCCCCCCCCCCACACAAACACACAATTTGTAAACTTGAAGAAGTGATGTAGTCCCCGTGGGATTGTTGTAGAGCTAGTAGTAGGTTCATGCCAGGTACAAAGTTTATATTAATTAAATATATTCAAAATTTAATTTTCGGTTTTTTTGTTTTTTTAATATTAGTACTATTTGTGTGTCGTGCAGATTTTAGTATGGTGCTGAAATCAATGTGATCCTATCTAATTGTCAACATTGTTGGTCTACAAGGCAAAATTCTCTTTTCCGTTTTCTCATTTTACTGTCTGGGGTAAATGCCTGGATTGCAGAGTGTCAAATAGTTTATAACTTTCTGGTATAGACGTAGAGAAAAGCATTCAAAATGGCCACCAATTTCAATGGCCATAACTTTTAGATGAGCCACATTTTGATTCATTTAATTTTTCAACTACCCATTTATTTGCCAAGGTTTGAAATATTGAACAAACACCATATTTTAATCATTTCCAGTTGTGGGGATAGGAGGTTCCCCTATGTCGCAATTACAGAATTTTACCAGCATTGCAAAACCAATGACACAGAAAAGAGGGGGTTTGGATGCATGAGACACATTCATAGGAACTGAAAGTCATTAGGGTACCCAATCTAAGCAAATAGGCCCTTGACGCATTAAAGGTTGCTTGTTCCGATTCATGTGTCATTGTGTCTTACTTGATATGAGAGGCTGGTACTTGCAATACGACCCATCAAGTACCGTGCGGAAACAAAAAAACTTGCGGTTTTGATGGTAGAGCCAGCCAATTGCATTTTGCAAAGCCATATTCATAGTGCTAATAATGATGGTAACCACTAAAAGGCTTGGGAATGAAATGGATTGTAGGCTCAAATTTCCGGAGGACAATGAGAGGAAACAATACGGCCTTTCATCTGATATAAAAATCGATACTACTTCCGGGTAAATAAGGGTGGTGTCCCAAAGACGATCGGAACATGCCACATTTTAACTATTGCAGATCAAAAATATAAAATATTGGGGGCAGTTGCACTTCTGATGAATTTGTATGAATTTTGTGAAATGTAATTCTAAATGATTTGATGCAAGCTGCCCCAGATAAATTCAGATGAAAAATCTTGTGAAATTGTGGCTCCCTGAGTGAGAGTTGCAACTGGTTTTGAAACTGATTGCCATTTCTCAATATCATCTATTAAACAAAGAGTATAGAGGGTAGAGCAGCTAATAACTGAAAAGTCCGCTCAATGTGAAGAAGGAAATTGCTTAGATTGTAATTTAATTTGAATACAAAACAATGTTGATTGACAATCACTCCTAACAAGGGCTTATGGGTGACTAGCAACGGTGGTTACCTTGGCGTTTGTTGTTTATGGATACAAGGATAGGAAAAAAGGCTTGACACATATGGCTGTAAGGTGGAGTAGGTTAGTAACGTAGCTTTTCTTTCAGCTGGGGCTAAAAGCAAATTACAACGCCATGTACAAAATTCGGAAAAAATAAAGATTAAATCTCACAATTCATAATATAGTACATACACCATCAACGGTTGTAGTGTAAGCTGGTTGTCTTGGTAGAGGTTGAGGTTTTCTTGTGCATCATGGGAAAAAATGTGATATTCAGAGCTGTGTAATTATTACACAGGATCCATGTCCGATGAGAAGAGAAGATCTTTTTTTTTCTTCTTTTTTCTTTCTTTCTTTTTTGACTTATACACTTTGTCCATGTAGTTGTGATAAAACACCTAAGGGGTCAAAAAGCGTACGCAGATTTTAAATTTAATCATTTCCATTTTTTTTTATATGAGAAGCACAATACACACAAAAATAAATAACTACTCACCTGAATTGATTTATAGTACCCATATTTCTTAAATGTGTGAAATGAATAGAGGCTAATGACTGGCCTAGTGGGTTTTTCACCCAGTGGCGGCGCCACACTCTTTTTCTGGGGGGCGCAAACGGTGGGGAAACATGGTGAAACGTGTTCACCCTGAAGAAATGACCCAACCAGACTAGCCAACCCACTGGGTGCTGAAATGCCGGGCCCCACGACGCTCCCCCGTCAGCGCGGGTCCCACCTCACGCCCGCGCCCACCCACCAGCCATCTACCTATTGCGCCGTGGGGGGCCCGACGCCCGGAACCCCTCCCCCTGTCCCCACCCACCCAGCGGCCGCGCCCGGATGCTGGAAGCGTCAAACCTGCGATGCTTTGTTCCCGACCGACACCCCAATACGTCCGCCGGGTTCCCGCGTCACGGATCCCGACTCCTCTGATGGAGACCAGCCGTTACCGACCTCGCGCACTCACCTCATGGCGACCGCCCTGGGGACCCACCCTGTACCACCCTTCCCTCCGCCTCCCGGGCCGCCCCCCACTCCCCCCCCTCCCCCCTCCGTCCCAATGCTTCCGGCGACGGGCCAATCCCGATAGAAAACCGGGATTACCCACCCCTTGTTCCTAGCCCTTCGGCAGGCACTCAACCCCCCCCGCGGGACCCCCAACCCGCCCCCCCCACTTCCCACTGGCCTACTTCATTCCGCAGATTCTCCGCTGACCCTCCCGCACCTCTCGAACGACGTCTTTCGCCCGCACTACCCCTGGCCAAGCCCGCGGAGGAGTACCCGCATTGCAACCGCCGCAGCCGCCCCCCCGTCGACCACTGCTCCCCCCGGCGCAGGGCCGTCTGGTTCTGCGCCCCGCCCCTTGCAGCCTGGGTCCTCGGCGGGTCCTCGTGCGGGGTTCGGGGGGGGGTGGGGGCAAAAAAGTGATAATCCCTCCTGGGGGGGCAGGCAAAAAAGTATCAAATATTGGAGATTTTTAATCCAATTGTGGCCTCCAAAATCGCTGATTGATTGTTTCCCAAAATGTGGGGAATTGTTGGCCTCCCAAAGGCGACATTGACGAAAAAAAAAGCGGCGAAGGGGGCCGCTTCTGAGGCCCGGGCGGTGAGGGGAAATAATGACATCGATGGGCTGAAGGCAAGAAATCAACAAGACTGTTGGACAAGCAATATCTCCAAGACAAAAGATTTGGGGGGAAAAACACAAGCCCCCATGACCCCCCCCAATTCCCAACCCCCCCATTTTGCACCCCCCCCCCCCCCCCCCCCCCACTCCCCCCCCCCCCCCGTGGGCGCCACTGGTTTTTCACGCAATTGACCAATACAGAGCACCATGGTGTTAACCCTTCAACCTTTAACTCGATTCTTTAACCTGACACCGCATGTTTATGGGGATGCAGGGGAGGACTAAGGGAAAAGAGGGGAAGAGAAAGATTGGGAAATGACATGTAAGCTTAGGGTGCCACTGTGACCAGGAATTTGATGGCAAATTGAGTTAGTTAAAGGTGATAATGCATGAGCAATTGCATTAAACAAATCCT
Source organism: Ophioderma brevispina (assembly GCA_023653785.1). Lineage (NCBI taxonomy): Eukaryota > Metazoa > Echinodermata > Ophiuroidea > Amphilepidida > Ophiodermatidae > Ophioderma > Ophioderma brevispina. The sequence goes on from JAMKCH010005751.1 coordinate 93,931, forward strand.
TTAAAAAGGAAAGCGCATGCAACATTAGAATTTCCAATTGAAAGGTAAATATGGTTATACTTATCTTCAGAGGTCGGAGAGAAATATATAATGTCTATATAAATCTGGCCATTGTTTTGCTATAAAACGATTAATTCAATTTATACAACTTTTAAAGGTTTTTTAAAACAAAAATTCGAGACCTATAGCGTCGTCAAGGGCTTCTTTCTGGGGGCCTTTTGTCTATGAATCGAACGTCACTATTTCTTACTTAAGAGGTAAGTATTGCTATGCAACTTTAGGCCTTTTTTTACCGGAAACTAAATACCATTGCACAAATGGGGAGGGATTTTAACAGCATCAGCAACCCTCTAGAAAAGAAAGCATTTCTTGCAATGTCTGCTCATCTCACCTTTCGTTGGCCCCTCTTCATGAGTATATCATTATGAAGTAAAATTTTCCTCTTATCCATAACCTATCACACATGTAGATTTTAGAGGATACCAACAGCACGTCCTCGTCTGTTATTCATACAGAAAATCAAAAATAACCCTTACAGTGGAGTTAATTCTTCAGCTCCATCAGTTTTGGAATAAGAAAATATTCCTTGACAACATAAAAATTTCAGAATTTTTCTTCAAGATTTCGGTTCTACGTGCTAAACCAATTGCAATGTATAAATTGGAGATTTCTTGGCTCCCCTCCCCTGTCGCCAGCGACGCGAGTACATTACGCCCTCAATAGAAGTGTTTTTTAGAGTATTGCCCAAGACTGTGCACATGTGGTGCCCAAAAACTTTTAAAAATGCTTATTTGTTCATCGTTAAATTTAGCTTAATTATGAACAGAAATTATTTCCAAAATTCAGACCATTAGTACATTTCTGGGTTTCATTTTAATCAATATTTGGTATTTTTTTGGTTAGATTTCAGAATCCTGGCTGCACTTCCCCACCCAAAGCAAAATTCAACCCTCAAAATCTAAGTTATATATATCTGATCCATATGCATGCTATAAATTTTTAAAAAAATACAATTGCCCTTACTCTGTACATTCTCTTGTACATTGGTTTAAATTCAATAGGCATGGTCAAGTTGAGCAAATCTCTTGCTACTTTCTTATTTTATTAGTATTGAAAAGGGGAAAATCTGTTGGACATATTCTTGGAGACACAAGGATGCCAAAATTAAGATTGATAAATAACACTCTATCATCAGCATGCGATTATTGAAACACACAATTTTGAGTTGTCAGCTAAATTACTCATTTTGGAATATTATTCATTAATTTGGTAGGCGACTCTGTCCACCCCAGACAGTTGACTGCCATGCTTCAGATTTTCTATGGGAAATAAGAGATTTGGAAGTTTTCCTGACTACAAATTGAGTAAGTTGTCAGATTGTCAGTTTAAAGAAAAAAGCAAGGATATTAAGTGATTACTGTTAAGTATGTGGTAATAGATGGCAAGATATAACTAAGGAGGGGAGGGAGGGGAGCTCCAAAGGGTCATTTGAGTTGAAAACTGTGTGCAGAACTCTAAAATAGTTTTCAGTAGTCAGGAAAGTTTTGGATAATATCCAAATATTGTTATTATTAAGTACAGGAGAGAGATCTTCAAAACCAACTTTATATATATGGACAGTTGATTAGCTTTGGTTTTGTACACAGCCCAATATTGGAAATCAAATAATGGTTGTAACCTACTATTTCAGGGTGTTTTGTAACAAACTATTTAAACCAGGGCTGTAACCAAGGGGTGTTCATGGAGTACATCACTTCCCATGAGAGTGGTGCATCACCACCCCCTCTAATTGTCTTAAGGTCCAAAGTTTCCCAAATATATAGTCCAAAAGATGATTTGAAAATTTTCAGAAGCATAAATTATGCAATTGCAAATAAGAACAAAGGTAAATATTACAGATAAAATGGTCTGAATACACTTCAAAACCACCTCTAGATTTTGGATGGCTATTTCATTTAGAATATAAAAGGTCCATGGCCAATTGGTGGCAATATGGGGAGGAGGGGGCATAGTGAGGTATTTTTTTTAAATGCCCCCACAATTCCCCACCCAAAACTTGAGCCCCACCTTGTCAAAAGGATAACCATCAAATTACAGTTTAAGGTGCTTGTTCTTCTTCTTTGCGTATCCACAAGTCATTGGTAATGGCTTGTGGTGGTGTCAGGATTTATTCAACTGAGTAAGCTGATCCGGGGCTGCGTGTATCCATGATACGGACGCTCCTAACATGTATAAGGTGCTTGGTCTGATTTATGTCTATTGCATTCTCTGAGAGCCTTGCACTTGTATACACTCCCTGACCTATAGTATCATGGGGAACAAACATACGAAGTTTTTAATTGTAGCCTGGATGGTAGAAGCAATAATTAAGTTTATTGCAAAATGCAATAAACTGATTTAACACCAGGAAATGATTTCTGATCCCTTTTGGGTTGCTTGGTTGCCGATTGTTTGGGATCCAATCCTGCTGCATCCTCCCTAACCAATCAGAGTGTTGTATTTCCGGGAAAGCCACCCGGCTTTCCTAAAAATGTTCACTTCACTATTTGCCACTGGGGAGTTTAGTCGCCCTTCTGGGCTTGTTGAAAATTATAAAATGTTCCCTTCCTCCCCCCCCCAGGTGTGTGGTAGACCAGCAAAAGATGTCTTTGTTACCTTAATTTAGGTATTAATGGTTTTTGTCTTTGTTTAAGCTCTGTTGAACTTTTTGGACTTTTGTAATTTATAATTCATTAAAATTTTGGGTCGTTGTTTTATATTATGAATCTGATAATCTTTGTTTTGTGTGGGAATTATTTTGGGTCATTTGATGGATCTGAACCTTCTCTAAAATTGAGCTTGTAGCATATATATATGAAATTGAATGGTAACTTGAGTTAGTGGATAGGTCAGTTCCTTTAGCAAATTGCGCATTTGCTTAAACTAGTTGTAAATCTGTATGTATTCCAATAAGGATCTAATTGGGACTTTGAGTGTGAAGTTCGGCTATATCATGGGATCGGTACCTTCTTTGCAAATTGCTGAGGAGTGGGAACCTCAGCGACTTAGTATATTTACTGATCGCAGAATGCATACATATTTGGATTATAAATTGGAAAATAAATAACTTAACCAAAGTTGTATTGCATTATAACAGGAACTTCGAATATGAAGTTAGGCCAGTTTATACCGTGGTACACTGCAAAAACATCGGTGTTAATTTAACACCGAGGGTGTTGATTTTAACACCAAGCCGGTGTTTGGAGAGGACCACACCTATTGGTGTTAAATTTGCACCAAATTGGTGTTATATTGACACTAATTTTGGTGTTACAATATATGACATAACACTTCTTGGTGTTAATCTTACACCACATGTCGGTGTTAATTATGTATTTAACACCCTCCTGGTGTTAAATTGACACAAATGGTTAATTAAAACCCTCTTGGTGTTAAATTGACATCACTGGTGTTAATTTAACACCCTCCTGGTGTCCCAGGAGGACCACACTCTTTGGTGTTAATTAACACCAAATGTTGGTGTTAACTGTTATCGCCGTAACATCTAACATGTTAGTAGAAAATGTTTGCTGTTTTTATTGTTTGTTTCTATATTAGTTGCTTCTAGCATTACATAAGCAGACCACCAAAATGCATAACCAAAATTTTGCAGCAACACCAAGCGGTGTTAAATCCTAAACTTTAACACCAGAAATTAACACTGACAACCTTAACACCGACCTGGTGTTGCATATTCAACACCGGAGTTTTTGCAGTGTACCTTCTTGGCAAATTGCTGAGGAGTGGGGACCTCAGTGGTGTAGTATATTACTG
>JAMKCH010005752.1:0-35084 GCA_023653785.1 Ophioderma brevispina
CTGTAGGAGGAGTAGTGATTTGAAGTGTAACGTAATTTCAAGTATTTTGACCTTTGACCCCTAAACCATGGGTCAAGTGATAAAGTCATGATTGACTTTTATTGACCTCTCATCAAGTCCTATGAGATGGGCTAAACAGATTTTCCATTTGACCTTGTTTTAAATTTTACACACAGTAAATAACTTTGACCCCTGTGACCCCTACGTGACCTTTGACCCCAAACAAAGCATAACTTTTGAACCGTTCAACAAACCCATGCTTGTGACCAATTGTGGTTTAAATCCGATCAAGTATGTGGAAGAAGAAGCAAATTGTCAGAAAGAAGAAGAAAGAAACGGTAAGAACAAAGTAAGTTAGGCGATACCGCCTAACTTAAGAAGAAGAAAGAAACCGTACAAAAGAAAGACACAGTCGAGTTACTCGACTGTATAAGAAAGAAACCGTACAAAAGAAAGACACACTCGAGTTCCTCGACTGTGTGAAGAACGCATCAGAAACAGAAGACGGCCAGAAGGCCGTCTTGTAATTTATTGAACACTTATAATTAGGCCTATTTGGTGTAGATACCACTTTGTTGCACTCAAAAAAGTCGTAACTGGTTGGTACAACTTAGTTATGTAGATACGCCGTTTTTTTATGCAAAGGTGCATTACACACACACACACATACGCGCGCGTACACACACATACACACACACGCGCGCTCGCGCATATGTCAATATTGTGATTCCAGCTTTACATCCTATGGCGGTGCGTAAAGTATGATCGGGCATATAGCCAGCCTAGTGACGTAGCACCGTGGGAAAATGTTTGGTGCTCGTCAGAGCCCATAGAGATTGTGTGTAAAAGACTAAGATAGAAATGTTCAAAATTTCTGGCACTCCGGTGCAAAAATATCCATAGAACCCTTTCGTTTTTCGGAGATATTTGAGATTAATTGCCATTTACACGCATTCTCTATGGGGCGATTGATAACGTTAGTCTCTCACACGCAGTATTAATTAAGATAATATCTTTCGCAGTCTGTGACAAAGACTACACCGTGGGTAAATACTTTCCGCACCGCCGTAATAACATCATTGATTCAAACAGTTCGAGGGTTGGTAGTCTACATTTCTATTCGTTTTATACCACAGACCTGAAAGGGTCGAACACACCGTTTTTGTATCTTGTTGACGGTTTTCTTTTTAAAGAATCACGTTAATTTATTGATGAATATTAATAAGCTGGTTGTCTATGACGCAGTAAAGCAACTTATACTATGGGTATCCATCGGCTTTGGAGTTCTAAACTAGTTCTCTAGTCTTGATTCTGTAATTTAATGTTAAATCACAGAAAATATACATTTAAAAAAGACGTATTCGAATGGTTAGGAAAGCGTATTTTTCATTTACATTTCAGCGACGTGTAATCCGCCATGTAACAACGGAGGTTTATGCGTGGGTCAGGATAGATGTCTCTGCTTGGACCCATATACAGGACCCACGTGTTTAACAGGTAACTGATGATAACGCTATGCACTTATATGCTGCTGTCAATGTGGATAATAATTTAGAAACTAATTTTACCCATATGTTAGAAATGAAACGGAAACAAACAATAGGTTTGTTTTAAAGTTCACAATCGCTTCTGCTTCTTCTTGTTACTGTGCAAACACCTACAGCTGTCGGTTATCACGCACAGGTCAGCGTGGAAGGATAATGACCTAAATTTTGAAGTGCGCTTTTGCAACTAAAGTTTGTAAATTTATGTCCGACAAGCTGGATTGAAAATCTTTAGTATCTGGTTCTGCACGGATGGTTGATGGTAACATGTTCCATTCTCTAGCTGTTCGTGGATAAATTGAATCACCCAATTCACATAGCAGGAACCTGTTATAACTGGTAAATACTATTGCTATTCAGCAGGTACAACTGACTCAATGTATACACTGCATACAGTTCTCTCATATCACAATAGTATTATCGCTTTATTCCGTAAAGCTTATGTAGGATTAAAATCAGTCTACTCCCACATCCTCCCTTCCCTCGCTAGTGTAGTGGATAAGAGCTTTGAGTTATAATGTAGCTATCACAGGTTCGAATCCAACCATGGCCTTTTTAAAATAAATGTATTTCAATATTATTTTAGAGTAAAGAGAAACATTACGAAGTCCAAGGTTGGAAATACGCGTGTACAATACGTTAAGGAACAGTAACCCGTTCCACTGGTACCTGCTGTATAGCACTGTATGCAGTGTATACATTGAGTCAGTTATAACAGGTACCTGTTGAATAGCATCTACCAGTTATAACAGGATCCTGCTAGGTGAATTGGGTCATTGAATACTGGTAGCAAGATTTGTTGAATGGTGGTTGGTCAATGATGTACGGGCCTACGCACTGTGGGCCAGGGGTGTCAATAATTCAAAAATCGATCCTTCAAAATGTCAATTTTATGTTTCCAAAATCCAGTAAACATCCATACATTAGTAAATCTGAAATTGTTTGACTCTATGGAATCCCTGGGTACCCAAAACACATAACTGAAGTCACGGAAACACATAAAGTAAATTTTTAGGTACTTTTTTCCAAAAATTGCGTAAAAATTTGGCAGATTTCAAGTTGTTCTTATCAATCGCAGCCTTAATAGATGACTCTGGAAACTCTCTTGTCTTTTTATATATTTATAATTGCCATTTTTATCCATACAACATGTCTCTGAAACTAGTTTTAGTATCTTTTTCTTGGAATTGGAAGCGCATATATAGTCAAAAGTCGAATTTGATCACTTATTCGCACTTCGGTTATAAAAATGACTAGTACTTTTTTTGCCTATAATTACCCACCTTCTAACCACCATTAAAGTTCAGTCCTATATGTAAAGTAAATGATACAATAAAATTTGGCTGCCACCAGCCGCCTCCCGGGCATCTAGAGGGTCGTTTCTAACGCCCCTCATGAAGAAAAATCTGCTCGTGGCGCACGTTGGGCACATATAGGGCCTATGTAGTGCTGCCGATAAGGCTTTACACTTTTTCACAAGCTCCATACAAGCCGTTATGATTGGTATTATATGCCACAATGTGTTCACAAGGTTCTGTGGCATGCGCATCAAGTCGTCAGGTCCAAGGAGTTGCCCATTGGCATGCTAAGTGAAGAGGCACAAGAGGCGTCTAACAAGAAGGTCAAGATCTTCCGAGGGTTCTTCACTGGGAAGGTCTCCAGAATGAAGACTAACGAGGGTCTCATGCGGAGGCTAATGGCTCATTCTGATCCATTCATTGCATCCTTCAGAAGGTTCATGTCAAGTAAAAACAAAGAAAGCTGAGCTTCCTGGAGACAGTAAGGCCATGCTCCTAGAAAGCTAACTCTCAATCATCCTAAAATATTGCTATGCGTATTTATTACTCAATATTGAATTCTCCTATCGAATGTATTTATTATCTCACAATTTCCATTATTATTATTATAATTAATATTATTATTTTTCAAATACAGGGTGTCTTAATAAAAGTGCTCCAAAAGGTCTGTTTTGGGAATCATTCTTTTTTTTTCATCGAGATAGCATTTGCCAATCCGGAAATATGCACCATTTTCCACAAGATAGGAAAATCCAGATTGTGTCACTTTTTGTACATGTATTCAATTGGAGGTGGTAATGTAGGAGGAAGAGAACGGTAAACAGTTAAACAGAACTTCAGTCTCTCATTCATTCTGAGACTATATGGACTTCATTTTTCAAGAGCAGCAAGAAAGACTTTTTGAATCTTCCTTCCAGTATCGGATGTCGATTGGTTAAAATGACTCGATTTACAGACGTTTACCCATAAATATGAATTTTGTTGCATTTATATTCTGTTTAGGTGCAAGTGCTGCCGCACAGATATGTTCAATTTATATCAAATCCATGGAAAGAGTATATGTACTATTATTATTTATGACTTATACAGCATTATCTAGAGATATTTTTATATTTGCTATTAATTATCAAATATTTTATCAAGAGAAATGTTTGTTTATAAACTGTTAGCGATTTTGTTTGCGAGTCTGTGGTCCTTTACCATCTGCAAATATTGGCCGATAGAATATCATTTCGGTTATTGTCTTTAAACGGCGTTAGTTCAACCATTTTACACCCGATCTGAAAGCTGTTTTCGGTTTTTGAAAGCTAATGAACTGCAGTTTATAAATGTTTTTAAAGTATTTTACATATATGTAAATTAAGGTCTCGAATTGAGGGCGCTTTGGTGGTTGGTTTACTTTTTTGGGACACCCTGTATAGATAAAACAGTTAATCGGACAGCATAATAGCAGCCAGATTAGGATTCAGTATCACAAAAAAACCCTAGTACCAAATTTTATTACCAAACTCTCAACGGTAAAGATGTTATTAATTATTGAGCGATTTCGAGAGGTGGGTTTTTTGGGGGACACCCTGTATGGATAAAACTGTTAATCTGACGGCATAATAACAGTCAGGTTCGGATTCAGCATCACAAAAAAAAAACCCAGAGTACCAAATTTTATGGCCAAACTCTCAACGGCAGCGATGTTATTAATTATTGACCGAAATCAAGAAATCTGGCCCACTGTGCTACGTTCTGTCTAGTTGTCCTGATGTTTTTACTCTTGAGCTGAAAATGGTGTTCACTTCTTGGTAAATGGCGGTAAGTCGGAGCCTGGTACGACGTTCTTCTAATGATTCCCACTGGTCGTCTGCTAGCATGTTGGTGACGCTCTCCCTGTTATTATAGTTGTTAAGAACAAAGAGGGCCGCACGACGTTGTACTTTCTCCCATTGTCATCTTGGTTTTTTTTGTTTTTTGTAGTAAGGATCCAACAGATAGCTCCACAGTACTCAAGCATAGAGCGCAAGAGTTTTATACGTGGTTTCCTTGACATCTTTGCGACATGAATGCATGTTCTTCTTCGCAGAATCCCAAGCATTTGTTTGCTTTGTTTACTGTTGCTGATGTTTTGTACCCATTTTTCTAATGGATGGTGTTTGTTGTGCGCGCACCCTGCAAAAACATCGTGTTAAATTTAAAAACACCGAGGTGTTGATTTAACACAACCGGTGTTTGGAGAGACCACACTATTGGTGTTAACTCTTACAGCCAATTGGTGTTTAATTGACACTAATTTTTGGTGTTACAATATATGACATAAACCCTTCTTGGTGTTAATCTTACAACACCACATGGTGTGAATTATGTATTTTGGTATTCTGGTTAAATTGACACAACTGGTTAATTACCAACCCTCTTGGTTGTTCAACCACTGGTTACATTAACACCCTCTTGGTGTTAATTGACTCACTGGTGTTAATTTAACAACCTCCTGGTGTCCCAGAGGACCACACCTCTTTGTTTTTGTGTTAATTAACAACAAACTTTGGGTTAAACTTTCTCTGCTGTCACATCTAACATGTTAGTAGAAAATTTTGCTTTTTTATGTTTGTTTTCTATATTAGCGGCTTACTTCTATGCATTACATAAGCAATCTACCACCAAAATGCATAACCATAATTTTGGCAGCAACACAAGCGGTGTTAAATCACTAAACTTTTAACAACCAGAAATTAACACTGACGCGCTTCTACAACCGACCTGGTGTTGCATATTCAACATCCGGCGTTTTTTGCAGTGCAAGCATGGGTGTTCTTTCCAACACCCATAATTGTGGGGACCGGTGTGAAAGCGATATAGTCCGGTAGGAGCCATATCCGGGGCTCCATAGACTATAACGGAATAAAGCGTGAAACTATATAATGTTTGCGTAAATTCAACTTAATCGATTGCCTATTGTGTCACCAGTGTTTTCCCGACTAATGAGTATGCCGGACAATGGCTACTTCTACAACACCGTGTTTGAAACACCATATTTATTGAACCGTTTCTAATTGTGGGACATACATAGTGTTGCATTTTTTTTAAAAAAAACTTTAAAAGTGTGTTTAATTGGCAGGACGCAATTACCGGAAGAAGTTCATACAAAGTACTATTGGGCTTAATTCGTTAAAGACAAACCACAACCGGCTAAAAATACAAACACGAACAAAATGTTCAAATATTTGAGATATGAATTATCTTAAGGGGAATCTTGTTCTAAACTATTAGATTGAGCTCAATAAATGTGGTACCCATCTCCAAACAACTTATTTTGCTCAATAATACTAAAATTCATAAGCTTATTGTCCTTATTCTGATATCGTCCATGAATTGATAACCCTTAGTACAATGTATTCTGCTTTGAAAAGGCAATATAACCTTAAATTGATTTGTAATAAATCATACTTCATGTTTTCAGATGTTTCAAAAATATGCAGCAGCATTTCATTTTTTTTTTTTTCAAAATAGGCGATGAGAGATGTTACTCCCAGTTGAACCAACGTGAAAACAAATCATGGATATTCGCAATTCTGTAATGTATTTAAAATGTTTTTTGTGTGGGTTTGTTTTGGTTAATTTGTGTGTTTGATTTTTTTTCGCTTGCTTATTTTTGCATTTGCAATGTATTTCCATTCTGGATTTAATGTCCATTGGCGATTCGGTGACAAGATTTTACCATTTTGTAGACGCAATTTGACATATCCCTGTACATACGTTTGGCGTTATTCCATTCATGTAGAGAAAAACTATCACCGCCACCACTATCACTAACACCAACCACGCGAATCCACGACCTCAATATCAACGACAATGTCGTCGGTCCCACGACTAATACTACATCTGTATCAACATCAAAGTAACTGTAGTCGGTCCACGACTCCTACTATCATCAATATCAACGCCGACGTAGTCGGTCCACGACAACTACGATCATCAATATCAACGCCAAAGTAACTGTAATCGGTCTACGACTACTACCAGTGTATCATCAATATCAACGCCAAAGTAACTGTAGTCGGTCCACGAATACTATATACTATCATCAATATCAACGCCAAAGTAACTGTAGTCGGTCTACGACTACTACCAGTGTATCATCAATATCAACGCCAAAGTAACTGTAGTCGGTCCACGACTACTATATACTATCATCAATATCAACGCCAAAGTAACTGTAGTCGGTCCAAGACTACTACTATCATCAATATCAACGCCGACGTAGTCGGTCCACGAGTACTACTATCATCAATATCAACGCCGACGCGCGGTCCACGACTACTACTATCATCAATATCAAGGCTTACTGTATTTTGCGAAACGAAACGAAACAGAACTCCCATTGGATTACACGCTTTATTCCGTTATGCGCGTTATGTATGCATGACGGAATAAGTGTGTAATCCAATGGGAGTTCTGTTTCGTTTCGCAAAATACAGTAAGCCCAATATCAACGCCAAAGTAACTGTAGTCGGTCCACGGCTACTACTATCATCGATATCAACGCCGACGTAGTCGGTCCACGACAACTACTACCGTATCATTAATATCAACGCCAACGTAGCTGCTCCACGACTTCTGCTATCATCAATATCAACGCCAACGTAGTCGGTCCACAAAAAAATACCAAATATCATCAATATGAACGCCAACGTATTCGGTCCACGACTATTACTGTCAACAATATCATCGCCAAGCTCAACGTAGTTGGTCCACGACTACTATCATCAAGATCCACGACTACTACTACAATTGTAATATCAACGCCAACGTAGTCGGTCCTTGCACGGCTACTAAAGTATCATCAATATGAACGCCAACGTAGTCGGTCCACGACTACTACTATCATCAATATCAGTTATCACCGCCAAAGTAGTCTTTCTCACGTAATACGTTGCGGTCATCACTATTATCAGCATTTTCTATATAATTATGTCAATATTTGCGTCATCAATATTGTTACGTCTCGGTTGTATTTTTATAACAAATGGCAGTGCAACAATAGTATTTTCTCATCTAATATATTCACACATATTGTTTTTGTTTTCTACACTTCAGAAATTTGCACATGTCAAAACAACGGCTTTTGCCTTCCTCGTATCAAATAATGTTGGTGTCCACTTGTTATACTGGAGTGCGTGTGACTATTTTAAGCTTAGTACCTTGCCCTTCAATAAATGCAACACTAAATCAATCCTTAAACTCCTTTGTTCAAAACTAATATGCTTAAGTATACGCTAGTATCCATTGGTTAGTGGTTCAAGCCTTGGCTTATGCACTTGTTCCGAATTATGATATGCCATATAGGATTTGTATTGTGATCAATGTGATCAGTGACTTGAACCAAGTTAGCGTGGGCCAGTTGATCTGGCAACGGTCTTATTCTAACGTGCTCTACATTTTAAGCCACCTTCACAAAATTTTAATGTGAGCATGCACGTTTTAATGCGAGCACGTGTCTTTTTTATGAAATATTGAACAAGTTTTCCCTTTCAAAGGTAAATTGCTTTGACCAGTGAAAATGAAAAAACAATCCCGTAACAACTGCATGCAAGGTGAGCTATATTCATAAACATCTCAAATATTCCTAAAAAAGTAATATAAACTTAAAGGTGCATTTCGTGATTTAAACACCTGTTTTATTCATTGTTCACTAGATATCCCTGAGAAAAACTTATTCACAAAGATTGAGTTGATCCCGATCTTGCGGTTTTGTGTTATGAGCAATCGCTTATTTCCCACGGTCCCATAGGCACTGTGTTGTAAATACGAAATTGCGAATTTCTTACAGGTACGAACGAATTTGCACGTAAGATTAGGTACATGATTACTAAGGCTAACGGTTCAGCTGATATGAAAATCTCAACTTTTTTTAGGAAAGTCGGGGGACGAGGTTGTGGATCACGAAACGCCCCTTTAATAACAGTGAGATTCTTGTATTATGCTATAAAATCATCTAGCAGTTTCTTTTGTCAGGGAGAGATAATTGTACTTAATATGTTTTCAGCACTGTGCAATCCTGCTTGTAAGAATGGTGGCATATGTTCTGCTGTTGGTGCTTGTTTCTGTCCACACGGATACACTGGTCTACAATGTGAATTAGGTACGTTTTATTACTTTCTAGCAGATCTTATGTATTTTGCTATCGTCCCAGACATTTTCCGTTCGGGAAAATACAGCTTTGGTTCATCATGAATAGCAATCATTTAACGCGCAGCTCGATTTTACTTTCTTGGAAGCCTCTAAAATGTAAGGTCCTCTTGAACAGGAATATTCTAATAACGGCTAAACGGTGTAAAGGGCGTAACTATAAGCTGAGATAAACAAATATATGCATGTAACTTAGGGGATGATTTCATGTATATTATTTTATTTATTTATTTCAAATGTAACTTTACGTATTGCACACCAGAAACGAATGCATATTCTGTGAAGTTGTGAATCATGTTGAAATAAATGATCCAACTCGTGCTTTGCTGCTTGGTTCCTTTGAAATAGTTAACTTTAAAGTGGATTTTCCAGCAGTGACTTCCAAGTCATTGATCCTTTTGAGAAATATAAGTTTTTCGTCAGTTTACAAGGATTCTAAAATGTATATTTTAGAATCCCCTTGGTAATTTTTTTTTTCTTTTTTGTGAGATAGTGAGCGCGAAAGCCGAGAACCGCGGAATTCTAGTTCGTTACTGAAATAAAGGTTCAAACCATGGTTCTTCAAACTATAATTTCGGACGAGTCATGATGTGGATAAAGGTCGTCCATACAATGTCACCCCCATAGAGACACAGGAAATAGCACGTCGCGTCACGAATCAATTCCTCTTATCTTCCTTCAGACAATAACGTTTGCATCACAGTAATAAAAACACAAAATATGCTAGTACTACTCACATGAGTTATTCAAACGCCAGTCATATGAAACTATGCTTGTAATAATCCCCTAACCAGATAAAGGCTTGCTCATTTAATCTGGAAAACTGTAGAAGAGAGTGAGAAGGATTTTCCAAAGTCGTATAAAGTATTTGGAGATTTTTAACTAACTTTGTTTTGGATATCTCGCAAGAGTACAGTCTGAATTGCACTCCACAGCATAATTCACCACAATACCTTATTGTACAAATCGCTCTAACTAAAGGTGTCAGTTTTTTTGCCTTGATCATAGCAGTCTCTGCCCATACTGCAATGCAGTACTGCAACAAAGTTAAAATTGTTTAAAATTGCACTGCCAGAGGGTTGCATCAAGTTCCAGCAGAGAGTGATCGATATATCGGTAGCGCAACAGCACTGCGCTGCATTGCAATGGAAGTATGAACAGACTTTTAGTCCTATCTTTAAGATTCAATGTCATATCTCCTAAGCCAGCAATTATTATTGTTATTATTATTATCATTATCATTATTATTATCATTATTATTATTATAGTTTCAGGCAGGATTATTGCTGGTCAGTTTTCAGTCACCTATATCAATGGAGCCCCAGCAGTATTCTCTCCCGGGTTGAATGTGGACGGTTCTACTGAGCAAGTGGAATTTTTAGCTGTCTTTCTTCCCATTGTAAGTGTGAAGTTCGACACACGCCCTTTTTTAGATTTTCAGAATTTGACACAGTATATAACACAATTATCCCTTGTATGGCGTTGCAATGACGTCATTAAGTCCGCTAGTCGGTAAAATTGTCAATGTGGCAACATCCCCAACAAACATCGAATATATATATTACCCTTACCATGGTGAAGGTGCTATCTTCATATTTTTCGCTGAAATGACCGGAAAGGAAGCTTTTGATAGTTTTTAGCGTGTTATATTTCCAGCACCGAAGATACAAATGATTATGTGAAAGGAGCAATTTGATGATTTTGATATCCCCAGAAATAGGCCAAATAAAGTACAGTAATTAATCTGGATTAAAAATAAATCAATTTCTAACAGACACTCGTGTTTTAATAGGTAATTTTATGTTTTGAAACTTTATCCAGTTAAACTACTGTTTCAGAAATATGAAATTAAAAACTTAAAATTTTTCAGCTATGTTCTTCACAATATCTTCTTCTAAGCATCAATTTGTGCCGTAGTTTGTGGGGTACATCCAATGTTTCTGGTTTGAGAGCACATGTGGTCCAGTGGATAAGACGGCCGACTCTTGATCTGTAGGTTGCGGTTTCGAGCCCCACTGTGGCCAATGTGTTGTGCACTTGGGCAAGGCACTTAACTTCACTTGCCTCGTCGACCCAAGCGATATTCAGGTAGCTGTTAGGGGGAATATTACAATCTAAGTGTTGATAGGATTGTGCGCTTGCCCGGCTACCGACCTAGGTGAAGCGAAATGATTGTGATGATTTCCTGATGGAAGCGTAATAATAATAATAGGCAACAGCGCTTTGTTATACGTGGTTGTAAAGGCGCTATATAAATCTCATTATATTTATTTATGATTATTATCCAACAGTGTGCGAAAAAGTAGAAGCTCACAATGTTGGGCATGTGGGGGATTCAAATTGGGATATTTGATTGCCAATCATCATCATCATCAGCCTTTTGGTCTGTCCACTTGGACGAAAGCCTCAACATGTTTCCATGCTGGTTGCCAATATTCTATTAAAATATTCAAGTATCCTTTGCGGAAGTCGTCAGAGCACATTTGCCAAGAAAATCGAGGCAGCAGGTGTGTTCTAAATTGAGTAATATGTACCCAAAAGTTGTGTGTTTCACCTATTATATGATGTTCATATTTAATAATTCTATTCCCCTGTCTTCTAGTCCAAACCGTATTTTGGCGTCTGTATTTGTTTGTTTGTTTGTTTGCTTGTTTGCTTTCGTCTAGATTTGACCCTTTGAAACATTGCATCCCTAATTTGAAAAGCGCTAAAATTAAGAAATGCACCGATCTATCTGCGTTGAGCATAATATACCAAATTCTGGTTTCATAGTGTCTTCAAATTTTCATGAACATCTGTTCGCGAGGTTTAGTAGTAGTTTTTTATAAAGACATGGCTTGGAACAGGGCAGTAGCGTAACAGGTGCGGAACCGGAGGGGGTGGGGTGGCGGAAGGCACTTTCTCCAAACGGGTCTGCCTGCCAAAGCCGGAAAAGGGGGAAAGAAAATGAAAGCTAGAAAGGGGAGGAAAGAAAAGGAGGAAAGGGAAAGAGGGGTATGTTTGTGAAGTTGAAATATTTTGTACGTCTGCGCCCAGCAATGTATGCAATGCAGAAAATCAGCACAAGTGCCAAAGGTTAGGAAGGAATACAAGTGTGGTATTCCAAACATCAATGAATGTCAGTGGACATTTGACTCCTGCACAAAACACCCTCCTCCCACCACGTTTTTCATGTTCCATCCCTTTTCCAGTTGGTGATTTGGTGAGTTGGTGATATGTTATTATGTGACCGTTTTCTAGCATATTGACACAAAATTTAACTCTACATGTATTGCAGTTAGTGTTGGGTAACGTAAATACTCAATTTCACTATAGTAGATTTCAAATTAAGTGACACTCTTTCATATTTCGATTTTTTGTTTGTTTGCTCGTATCCACAAGTCATTGGTAATGGCTTGTGGTGGTGTCAGGATTTGTTCAACTAGTGTGCTGATCCGGGGCCATTTGTATCCATGATACGGACGCTCCTAACATGGCCCGCTATTTGAAGCTGGGGCGGATTGGGAACAGTCAGGGGTTTCCATCCTACTCTTATTCGACACTGACTGCGATGTACATTTGTGACTCTCTGTACACGGGACCGACGGCTTAACGTCCCCTCCGAAGGACGGAATGCTTTCATGATCCATTTGTCCAATTCCAAGTGAACCATGGAGGAGAGCGGCATTCTGTATTTAATCAATAGCCCGAATAAATCGTGGCAAGTGCCACGACCCCACCGGGATTCGAACCCGGGAATTTCGATGGTAAATTTGCGCCAGAGGCAAGCACCCTAACCGCTAGGCCACGCTCTCCCGATGGGGTTATTGATAAAGGGTTCAATACCCGGTCATGCCATTACAAAACATATTGTGCCCATGGTACAAAGTTAGTGTACAGAATCGGCTTACTGGAAACTGAGGCATTCATTTCTACAGTGGTATGTTAATGATAGAAGGACTTATGCCATGGTTGGCCGGGATATCAAATCCACATTACGCTAATCTCTTAATACAAGGTTGACCCATTGTGATGGTCAAATAAAAACTTTATTTCTCCAGTGCTGTGATAAGGAATGATATTTGCAGTGTCAAAGGTAAGTTATGTTCCAATAACAAAGTTTAATGAAATCATTGCTGGTTTTTTCATCCTGATACTTCAATTGAAACATCCAAGCTATCTTAGATGTGAAATAATGTATTTTAGTCAACATTTATTTACTAGCTACATTACTGTGCACTTTTTTTACTTGTGGCCATTAAAATAATTCATCTTACCTTCCACGGTGAATGGACAGACCTAAAACTTTTAATGGGATCTCAATTATGTTGAAATGTAAACGAGTGAACATTTCACTCTCCAAAAGAGTGAAACTCTTGTAAACCACTCCAAAATGAGCTGGTTTGTACTTAAAAAGAGCGAATTCCCGCTCTAAAAAATGAACATCACTCCAAAAAGAGTGGATTTTCACTCGTTTTCGTGTTGTCCTTCGTTTCACTCCTCAAAAGTGTTGTCCTTGGTTTAACTCCTCAAATATAATGCGTCTAGCGGAAAGTTGGGAACGCAGTTGCAACACCCGCTTAGCCTACGATTCTGTTTTGAATTCACATCTTTGTGTATCATTTAATCCATTCAGCTGAGATCTTCTTTGAACCTGCCCGACATTACAGGAGTTACCATTGAGAATTTTATGCCAGGCAGCATTGTTGTACAGTACAATGTCATGGTGAAGCCCAACTCGCAAATAGACGCTGAGGATATCGATAACAGCATCAATAACGGCTTCATTCAATCTGCTGCAGCGTCTGGTATCATCGTTGATGGGTCATCAGCCATGACCTTTACGCAAGGTAATGTAACAAACCAGAAGACCGATGATACCCTTTAAACGTAACAGGTTTTGGTGTTTTATAAAATGTTCATTATATTTGCACAATTTTAATATATAGCGATCAAGATCTGATACTGAGTATATTAAACTTTTTGTGACGAATGTTCCACTTGTGCATATTAGTAATTTTTCATCACATTTCATTCATATCTATGTTGAACTGCAATATAAGATATGTATAATTTCCCGATGCTGATTTGCTTCTGTTTTTAGCCCATAACACCAAAGCTTTAGCCTACAGATAGTACAAACTATACATTTTTGAAATACCTTATTGTTAGACAAATAACATGGTATATTAGCAACATAACTGGATCTAACTTTGTCTAGGGCACAGCACTTTAGAATCACGTTTTAAGGGTCCCTCTCAGACTGTCTACATATTTGATAACTCACACCGTTTGTAACTCGAGAGTCGAGATGCGTTTATAAAAAGTCTCCTAGCTCCCACGGTACTCGGAACGACGGGGTTTGGTAAACGCGCTGGCAGTGTCGCCAGTTTGATGCTTATCGTAGTAATAAAACACAGGGTTTCGTGTTGTTCATTCAAAAATTATAATTCAGTCGTGAAGGACAAGCATTTAATTATATTATATGAAAGATAATGGTCATAGAAATAACTTTGTGGCTGAAAAATTTGAAGAAAAAAATCGTCCACTATTGATGAAATGCAAAAAAACTTCAAAAATTATTGAAAATTTGGCTGAAAATCCAAGATGCGGAACATGAGAGTCCCGTGATGTGAAGCTATGTTGTTTTTCAGGTGGGTTTTGTCATAAAAAATAGACATCAGAAGAAGAGTAAGGGAAGACAGGCCATTGATGTCTTATATGAAAGAAGGATTAATTTAGACTCAAAGAAAATGAAGCAAAAATTCTCTTTGGTTTTTAAATCCACAAAATATAGGAAAATTGGATAAAAATCCAGAATGGCGGATATGCAATCGTTACGTTGTGTGTGCAAGTCCAAAAATCACAGCGGAAGATTCGTCTTTAACCAGATGATAGTTCCATCATCCCGGTTGATCAGGCCTGGAATTCCTCTTGGGGACTTGTAGAACTCACAGTCATCTAGGATGTGGCTAATGGTTTGTGGCTCTCCACAATAGCAATTTCGGTGAAATGAAAGTTCTACTCCGATCTTGTGAAGGAGTCTTTGTTACGACCAGCCCAGAGTTTCTGAGTCCTCTGTTGGGTGACCCATATTTCCCTATCAAGGTCACAGACTTTGGGCTTGTAGTGGGCCGTCTACAAACTGCTTTAGGTCAAAGTAGAGGATGACCAATGCTCATACCATCTGTCATTGATCTAAGATGATCGATAGGGATTCTGTGAATGCGTGTCATGGATTGGGTAGCAAAGTGATTCCGTGGAGCGTCTGATCCTCCAAGGGGTTGGTGGGCGGGATTGAGGGGATTATGCTCCAGTTCATCAAACATTGTTGGCGAAGCTTGATCGTCTGGGTTTCTCTCAAGGTTTGCAGGAGCTATGCAGACAGAATGGGAAGATATTCTACCGGCGTCGCCAAAAGGCGGCAACCCACTAAAAAGTCTACAATTGCATCATTAGAATGACATCAATTCTTGTGTGAATGTAACACGGTGACTCCATACTGGTGCAGCGTATTCAGCAGTGGAGGAGTGGAGTATCCAAGGCAACAGGTTTTTAAGGTATTGTAAGGTGTAAAAAAGATGCACCCCATCCAGTCCTGCGAGACTTCTGAGGAGGTTGAAACGAGACTGCGTCTTGGCAGCGACTGACTTGGTGTGTTGATTGAAGTAAGGCTGCGTCCATTAAATGATCAGGTCCGAACCCTGTGAAAAACAGGAACAAAAAGCTTGTTTGGTATGTTGTGATATTAGGCAAGTAAAAAATATTGATATTTTGCCATTTTACGGCTGGAAAATATTATTGCAAACCACTTTGTGTAATCAACATGTCATTTGACATCATTAAGTAGAGCCAAAAACTGCACGAAAATTTGTTTGATATTCTAACCTTTTTGGTTGGTGGATGGGGACTATTTTATTTTCTCCATTTTACACTGTGCCGATGATATAGACATTTTTGCTGGCGTTATTCTGAAGTATAGTTAATTGTTTTTTTAATTCAAACCTAAAGCAAAAACTGATGGTAAAATGCACAGTTCATGGTCACTTCAATAAGAAGCATATGATCTTTGCTTTTTCTAGAACTCTGTCCAGATGGATAATGTGCTAATGGCGGACATGCAATGCTGATCCACAAGCATGACAAGTACTTGTAGGTAAGTATTCTATCAATGTTTTGTTCTTGTAGATTTTTCTAAATATATTTGCAGTCTAAAATATAGTGGGGGGTTCTGCATATGTCGAATCAGCATAAACGCTAGTTCTGAGAAACGGCGTTTGAAAGCTTTGGAGTACTTAGATGAGTGTTAATTAAATGAAAATAAAAGGCAATGGGGGGGGCTATTTAAGTGGTGTAGTTAAAAGACTGAATGGTTACTACTGACTAGCAGTATTGGAGACTAAGAAACAAACTGTTTTCTTATTCAAAATGACCACTGAATGTGATTCGACAGTATGTCAAAACCCAAATGTTGATTCGCTGTGTCTAAGGAGTCGAATACGTATGCGACTGCATGAAACCGTTGATTTCTAATGTTGGTCTGGTGAGTGAGGTATATAGTACGTGTTTTTAATTTAAAAATGATGATCGGCCAATGAGTGCACGTGATAAGAATAACGATGCCGTGTGATGGTGGCAAATACGATGAAATAATAAAACATCGAGCTTGGGCGACGATAATGTGCGGATGATCGCTGATGATGATGATGATGATGATGATGATGATGATGATGACGATGACGATGATGATGACGATGACATGATGACGATGATGATGATGATGAAGACGGACGACGATGACGATGTCTATTGCATTGTGTTAGTGCTACAAACAGTGCAAGTTTGTATACAAACGAATTCCAATAAGCGGTTAAAATGGGAACAAATTCACTCTTGTCATATCGTTCGTTGTTAAAAAAAGTGCGATTGACCAAGATGACCAACGAATTTGCAACCTCTGACAAATTTGGCTCCTTTAAAATTAATATCTAAACAATGCTTTAGGAAAGTGGTTATAAACAATTTGTAAAAAAAAAAAACCTAATTTAAGGTGTTGTAAATACGTAAAAGGAAACACAAAGAGTGTAGTGCATGTTATATTAAAACTTAATAATAGTATGCACGTTCCTAAACCACCAATACAATATTGGTAGAACTGTTCAAAAATTTAGCTCAGAAAATATTTAAAATGTAATGAATGTTTCATTAAAATGGAGGATAAAAGTGGGTCGATAAAATTCCCTATAACAACCCTATTTTTATCGTTTTCTAAAATTACAAATTAATATATAGGTACCATCTTTTTAAAAGTAATTGCCTCACTTAAAATATATACCCAACTTGAAAAGAATCAAACAGTTATTGAGTAATATACTCAATAGTTAAAATAAACAACCAATTTAGGGGCACACTAACGATAACAAACAAACTTCCAAATGAAAATATCAATTTGTTCCTGAAGGCGGATTTGTTATGATGATATCAGACTTATTCTAATTGCGAATATCCAAGTTAACATCAGCGAAAATCAAACTTTCACATGTGTTTCCCAAGTCTATTTTTGTAACCACGGTTTACTAAGGGGTGGGGTGGCTAAACCCCGAGAATTCATTATGATTAAAAGAATAGATTGATTCGATGTTGGTACCAGTTGTTAGCTTTGGTCCTTCGTTTTCTATCGGTTCCAACAATATCCTAGTATGTGCACAATGACGTCAAAGTCACAAGGTGGCAAAAATGGTCATTTCCAAAACACACAGAGTTAGTAGATAAACTGAAAAAATGACATTGCCATTCAAAAGGGGTAGGAATACGTGGATTGTCATGCGGGTGTTTTTTTGTTTTGCGGCCGAAATTGATATGGAAAAAATGGACTAGTTTTTTAATCGCCTTAATTTTAGAGCAGTACATGCACAATATTAAAAACAAATGAACTAATAAACTAAGGGATTATGCAGCTATCCATTGATAGACGAAATAATGTGCCCGAGGTCGGACTAACGAAATAATGGCAACATTATTTTAGTTTTTTCGGCCCGATGATACATATGAGCCCATGATGATACTCAACACCTTTATTTCTATTCTATGACTAAAACAACTTGATTTTATTTATTTTTCTTTTTTTTTTAAAGGAATGTTTAGGTAATATGCCTTAATTTGTTGTATTTGTAGGTTGTATCCACGATGAATGAAAAATAAATGATAAGGAAAAAATGCTCTAGCGGCTCATTATTGCAGAATAAGGGGCCGTAAACTGACACGATCAGAATGCGGCATTTTCAATAAGGGTAGTAGAGGTAATTAGCGGGAACCACTACTCAACCAATAGACCTTGCGGACGCTAACCCCGGTGACGGTGATATCGTCACATTTGATTCGCCAAAATGAGCAGAAGGAAGTGAAATATCATAGGAAGACTTATTTAAACGACAGTGTTTAACGTTTGGTCAACCGGAAGGAAAAATCCTCCCCTTTGGTAATACGAGGGCTAATATCACTAGTCCCCCTAAAAGTGATAAAATTTGGTATATTGTACACATGTTACTAAACTACAAAACTGGATAAGTCTTTTTCACGACGCACACACCGTAGGTTTCAATTAGTACAAGTAACATAATTAAAAAAAAAATAAAATGTGAAATAACACTGGACCAATCATAGAAGAAAGAAGTCAATTTCAACGATGCCCCTTAAATCTTGACAGAACTATTATCGATTTTGATCCCTGAAGTAGCGATTTTTGTACCAGCGAATACGTATTCGTTCGCAATTTATCTGTGTGCTTTGAGATATATGGACACGCAAGGCTATCGAATACGTATTCGATTGTTTGTGAAACCCGTTTTATACAAATGGGTGTTATTCGACTGCGGCTATTTTAGTTAGGATATGTAATTTCACTTTTATTTTTTGGGTACAATTAAAGCGTACATAAAAGCCAACCAGAATCAACTATTAACTCAATTTGACCAAAAAATCAGATTCGACACTATGTCGTGACCACGACGATATGATAATGTCCACTTATAACGCGCACGTACACGCCCTAAATGACACTCACGGCGCGATTGCCAATTATTATTATGCTGCCATCAAGAAATCGTCACAATCAGGGCGCCTCATCTAGGTGACAGGTGGCTAAGTGCACAACGCTATCAGCACTGAATATCACCCATAATTGTCGCTTGGGTCGACGAGGCAAAGGCACAAACACGTTGGTCACGGTGGGGCTCAAACTCACGATTTAACGGTCTAATGAACACGAGTCCTTCGTTTTTCCACTGGACCACACGTGCTCAAAAATGTTAATCAAATGTACATATACACATACGCACACAGACACACACACACACACACACACACACTTGGAGTGGTTGTATGAACATGAAATGAAATAACGTCAATGGAAGATGGGTGCACGGCCATCACTTTTGGACTCAGGAAATTGAATGGCAAGAAAAAGGTCATGTGATAGATTGAAAACTACTTTTTAATAACACTGTTGACATTATGCTGTTTGTTATGAAATGTGAATGCGAATCCAGAGTGATTGGCACAAAAAAAAAAACCTGATTTAGCATTCATCGTGCCTTTCGGATGTCTCAGAATTTTTTTTAAAACCACTGTGTTCCATTTCTGGCGTCCCTGTGTCTGTATTCCTTCTGGGGTGCAATCAATCGCAAGTAACCGTTCACCAGATCTTTTAATTCGCCATATTTAGAGAACATGACAATCAAATCCAATCATTTTTTGGTATTGGAGTGTCAATTATAATTGACATTTTTCTGTTGTGTGTCTGGCTGTCCCAGACTCTCCGCGTCTCCTTTTATGTGTGCGACTGCTTCTGCAAGCGGTCCGTCTGTGCCTGAGACGAGTACTCGTCTCAGGTCTGTGCATAATTACCCTATTATTTCTCTTTCAGCATGTCACTCTATCTCTTTTCTCTCACACTATATTTCCCCTTTGAACTCACAGCTGTTCCTCTGGTTACTACGGAAGTCGATGCAATGAGAGTGAGGGTAAGTTAAAGTTGAGGGGGGGTGAATTTTAAGGCCATTGTGCCATATATATTCACAAGTTTTTCAAATAGCAGACAAGATGTATTGCTACAAATTATATTGTAACCCGCGATGCTCACTCTATTTTGTAAACGTGCAGTGTTACCTGTTGCTCACCATAGTATCCGAGCGAGGCTTCTATATAGTATAGTATACAAATATATACTGACATGAGAGGCTCTGGTTAAAACTATGGTCCCGAGGAGACTACATTAGTGCTATTTT
This sequence comes from Ophioderma brevispina, assembly GCA_023653785.1. Classification (NCBI taxonomy): domain Eukaryota; kingdom Metazoa; phylum Echinodermata; class Ophiuroidea; order Amphilepidida; family Ophiodermatidae; genus Ophioderma; species Ophioderma brevispina. Next base: position 20,284 of record JAMKCH010005752.1, read on the forward strand.
GCTGAGGGGCGCAGCCCCGAAGCAAAATGACATTTATGTAGTCACCGAGCGACCTTAGTTTTAGGCCAGAGACTCGAATAGAGGCAGTATATATTTGTTTTATATACTTCATTAATAAATTTCCAGTTTACAATGAAAAAAGTTAGAAGTTTTGCATTTTCATTCAATAAATTTCACGTCAAACAATGCATCTATGTGAATGAATGTGGTAGTAAGCATGCAATCCACTACGCGCAAATGCAGACGCGCTACGCGATCGCAGTAAGTTAAGCGAATTAAACGCCGTAAATAGTACTTTTGAAAAATGAACTATTTACTGGTGGGCGTGACTTAGGAGTACTATTTACGGATGGCGCAGATTTCTCGCCGCATAGTTGAACTATTTTTAATCACGTGATAGAGTTTCAACCAATAAACAATCTTAAATTTATTAATGAAGTATATAATATTTATTGACCACTAAAAACAGCGAATACGAAAATGTAATGCAGATCACAAAAATTAGCCATTTGTTTTCAGAAGGGAGTGAAGGAATAAGGGAAGAGGGAAAAGGAAAAGTCGGAAATTCGGAGTGGTATCCGGCCCCAGTCCCATGACCGGGAATACCACGCTCCGACGATGTCGCTGGCACCGTCAGCGATCTCGTGCCCATAATGTGCCTTCGTTTGATGACGTAATCGCCCAGTGCATTGGCATTGAGGTTTTGTACCTATTGTTGCGGAAGGCTTAATGTCCAATAATTCGAAAAACCGGTTTCAGTACTGTGGAAACTAATCGTGCAACTAAGGGTTTTCTAAACAAATTGTATGAGGTTCCAAAAATCATGGGTGCATTTTTTTTTTTCTTAATGGTTCTTCGGATGTATTCTAGGGGCCAAGGATTATACAGGGGTCCAAATAGAAAATGGGTGGTCACAATTGATTTTAAAGTATACCAAATCCATGTTCAATACCTTCAGGATTAAAGAAAGGTAGTTTGCCCTACCTGAGGGTTATGGTAAGAGTGTACAATGTAAAACGGGTTTCAAGTCACATGGGTAAAATTTCGATTGCATCGTTTCTTTTAAAAATGGTGCCAAATTTGGTTCGTCTTAACTTGTACAGAATCCGAAATATAAGGTCGCGTTTGTCATGACGTTTTGTTAATATTAAGAGGGCAAATATTGCCATGGTCCACAGGTCTATGGGAGACCACCAGTCCTGTCTCTAATAGTATCACTTTGAAAGTGAAACCGAAATCTATATACCAGTTTCTATTTAGTATGACCCATGAACGATTTAAAACAGTTTCAAATAATATGGCAAACTATACCCTTTTTTAGAAACCTTATGAGCAGCCGAACAGACTGGTACAAATGTTAAAACAATTTGAACCTTTTATTGTTTACCCCTGTACAAATTTTGGCCCCCTTATAAACTCCCAGAACACAATTTTAAAAATGACACCTGATTTGTTAGAATCTCCATTAATTCTTTATTGGAAAATATTGGTTTCAAAATTGTATATGAAAAAACTAAACTAAACCATCCATTACATTTCCCCATGTCTAAAAACCTTGGTTTGGACGGAGTTAATGTGGCTTCGACAACCGTACGCAACCGCAATGTAATAATCTTTCAAGCTAGATAAAATTATATCGTTATAAAACAAACTGCGCCAATTGCACGTAAATTGGTCGGATTCATAATAACGACGCGACGTCTTTAAATAATCATTGTCATGATATAGTGTCTCACGAAGTTGGGCTTTCACTAACATTTTGTGATTTCGAATGGACTTTATATACACGGTCTTGGCATAGGTAGTATAGCGTTTGATGACTGGCCTTTCGTATTGGTGGTGATTCCATGCTCTTCTTTTGGGAGCGTTTATTGAAACGTTCCACACAAGGCTCCTCCAATTTCAAGCCGGTTCAAAGTTTCCTAACATTAATACTTTGATCTGGTAAGTTACCTGTTTTTGTTCCCATAACTATTCCGTAGTTCACAACCAAGATAATTTTAACTCATTTTTGAGATGTATGAGAACCCCCAAAAAATCATCAATAATGTAATGAAAAGTCTATACTATGACTGAGAACATCCATTCTTAGGAAAAGTTCTACATGTCCCCATCATGCATCTAAACATTCGTCCAGACATCCATCCAGACATCAATCTCTTACGCATGCAAAGTCTGCTAATGATCGATAAATCACAACCATGCAATCTTGCTAATTTGATACAATCACAACAATGCAAAGTCTTGCTAAGGATCGATACAATCACAACAATGCAAAGCTTGTAATGATCGATTCAATCACAACCGGGTACTGAACATCGTCATAAGGCAACACAATTTCCGTGACAACTTGACGATAGCAATCAATCAATAGGGTAGAGACCCTTTTGAATTATTAAACTTACGACAACTCAAAAGTTGGCATAAACAATTGTGGATGTCCCTTTACTTCTATTAAGTCTCATACCTGATGTGCTATGTTATTTTGTGTGTAAAGTATATTTTTCTCCCAAGAGTATTATTTGAGAGCAAATGAAGGAATTTCATATTTTGGGGAAAATGTGCCAGTTCTTTTAATTTCACAAATAAATTGATATCGTTGTTGATATTATAAGGTTTATCTAGTCTGTGTTTCTCTGCTTGTATTTTGCTTGCTCAGACCGTATTTCCATAGCCAGCCATGTTGGTGGACAATATAGACCTTCCAGTACTACAATACATTCACCTGTCAATATCCCTGTGCAATCGCTAAACACGGATCGAGTGACAGCTAATGTATTGAGTCCTGAATGTATTATCTTGTCCACCAACATGTCTTTTGGCTGACGTCATATTGAATACGGTCTACACAGCTTTTTGACCCATACATATTTGGCTCTTTTTATTTATAACAATTTTAAGCATTGGCGACACAATTTTGACAACTAATATAAGTAGGGACATGCAAAGAGCTATCATCTCTGCAAAAATCAGACAAATCCATTGCGGGAATTTTGCCATATAGGCCTACAAAGGTCATGATTTCTAAGTTATAGCGCCCTCTATATGCCCATTCTCCATAGAAAGACGTGGAAAACTAGATTTTTAAGAAAAATCATATTTGCCCGCAATGAAATTTCGTACAATTTACACAGTATGTAGTTGGTGGACTAAATAATCCAAATCAGTTGTCAAAACTGTGTCGCCTTCGATATTTTTTGTTTTATTCTGGTTTTGTCATAATAAATGAGACTTTCAAACAGCTGTGTCTATAATACAAAATCCAACAGGTATTGATCGATGCTTGTTTTCTGTGGCTCTTTAATTAACCTGACCTTTTTTTTACTGTTCTTATAGGCTCCGTATGCATACACAAACGAACGATCCCTCCCTATCCAGTCGGTAAGGATATTACCTTTAGCATGTATTCATTAAAATAAACAAAGCGGTAAGCATCCAGAATTGTTAAGACTATTATTTTTGGTTTGTTCTTTTACAGGATTCATTGATGTTTTGAAGGAATATCAAAATAGATGAGTAAGACGGTACGGTATTGGAGTATAAGAACGTCATTTCCTTGATAGGGGAGGGGTTACACTCTAAATTACAATGATTTAAAATAATCCCAAAAGATTGTGAATAGGGACCAATCCAGATTTAAAATGTAACAGTGTCATAGGATACGGTATATAACAAAAATTCTGGATTCCGAAATTTATAACAAAGTTGCGATTATATGAAGGAATTCGATTTCAGCTTAGCCTTTTCACGCAGTGATTAGTATATGGACACGCATTATGCATGAATTCATATAGCACTATTTGATTGAAAATTGAGGACGCCCTCCTCGGGAAATGTCTGAGTCAGCCTTTAAATAAGCTACATTCATACATTCGTCATGATTCGACTATGACATGACAATCACTCTCTTTCTTTGTTGTAATTCCATTACTTTTTCAGATTCCTGATCATATGAAGCGAGGAAAACCGAAAGAAGACAAAATTTGTATTGATAATGAAAATAACCTAGAAATACAGTTTTATTTTGAGCAAGTTATGGGTACTGAAATAATATAATCGTAAATAAAACAATAATTTTATATTTTTATTCGGTAAATGTACTTTCTGTAAATGATTGTAATGGTTTAAGATAATGGAATAAAGAATTGTTAAAGAAGTTTATACAACACATAAGTATATCCTTGTAACGTGTTATTCAATAAATAAGATATTGAATGCTTAAGTCACATCGTGTGAATTTTTGTTCCATAGCCTGAAAGCTAGCAGACATTTGTAACACATCTCTAGTTTACAAAAGTTGTGAGTGATTAATTGTAGACAGCCTGACATGAACCCTGAAACGTGATTCCGTAGTGTTGCAATGGGTATTGAGGGGCTGCATGTGTATTAGAGAGGGGATAGACAATATTGTACGGGGGTCAAATTTTTAACTGATCCACTCTGTTGAAAGTAATCCAGGCCTACCAGAAGGATTCAGAAGAATATAGTTTGTACTCTCTACAGCCTAAAGTTTCATAAGAATTATTATAGGCTAAAACCGCAAAATCATAAAAGGTGGTCACTTGAATTGTAAGGGTCAAATTTTTAAAGTGCTCCGATTAGGATACAAAATGAAGGCAAATAATGCTGGAGCTCATAGGATTTGTTTGTTTGCTCGTAGCCACAATCCTTGGAATGGCTTGTGGTGGTCAGGATTTGTTCAGCTAGTGTGCTGATCCGGGGCCGCGTGTATCCATGATACGACGCTCCTAACATGTCCCGCTATTTGAGGCTGTGGCGGGTTGGGAACAGTCAGGGTTTACCACCCTACTCTTGATTGACACTGACTGCGATTGTACCTGTACAGTTGTACTCTCTGTACATCGGGACCGACGGCTTAACGGTCCCCTCGAAGGACGGGATGCTTTTCATGATCATTTGCCCAATTCAAGAGAAAAAAAAAAAAAAAAAAAAAAAAAAAAAACGTGAACCATGGAGGAGAGCGGTATTCTGTATTTAATCAATAAGTGGTTATACAGATCCAATCCAGAATTTATAGTACACGAATAAATCCAGCAGTGCCCACTACCCCACCGTGATCGAACCCGGTAATTTTAAGGTAAATTTGCGCCAGAGGCAAGCACCTAACCGCCGAGGCCACGCTCTCATAGATTGAAATAAGGAATAGCTTTCAGTGTCTCAATGCTTATGACCAAATTAGGGTAGGGGAGACAAGGTCAAGCCCCATTGAATGCAATGGACGCCGACCTCTGTGGCCCCCTCCATCGTCAACTATCATTTAACATAGTCAACTATAAGCTATAGGGCACTTCAAGGAAGGTAAATTATGTTGAATGAATTTTGTTTGCCGTCGGATCCAATCAAAGATGTTATCCCATGGAAGGAACCACATCGACCAACTTGACGTTTGAACGATCTATCTGCCGCGCCCCATAATTGCAATTGTTATTTCATATTCTATTAGTGGCCCTTCCCGATGATAATCCTATGCAGATTTTCTCGCTCGAGAGAATTCTCATGTCGTGTTTTTCTGTCATTCAGAAAGTAAATCTCAACATATGCCGGTTCCCAAGGAACTGATCAACAGGTCTGGGGAGTTCTTGGAACTACCGCTAGGTATCAATTCAATTTACTCAAATTCTAGTCCCACTGGGGGGTACAAATTCAGATGTGTTTGTGACTGGTTCAATGATACAAATAGGAAAATTAACCTACATCTCACAAACCCTAGTGTATACTTTTTCTGTCATAGAACAAGTGTCATTTTTCTTGTATTTGCTATTTTAAATGTGTCTCTTTTTTCATGTATTGAATAAGTCCCGCAAGGGGTAATCATCTCACTGCCAATTACTTCATCATTTTATTTGTTCATCATAGAATAGGCCACACAAAAACAATATGATAAATAATTATGTAAAAATGAGTACAGTGAAAATTGTTGGTCAAATACAAGTACAGACGTTTATAATACATTATAAGTGGAATTTCAAAAGATATATAACTTGGATAATACTATTGAAAATATATTTAAATAGCACAGTAACCTTTCTTGAATGTCCATATTACGCTGTGCCGTGAGAATAGGTCTATCTTTTCATTGAAACTATATAATTTCACCAATTGTTCCATAGAGGCCGGTATTTGACTGAAAATTGGTCCCCGTTAGGGGTCACTTTCAAACCCCTGGAACAAATGGGTGCAGAACGAAAATCCAGACGGCCCCGGTTCAAATTTAGTCAAACTTTAATCTTATTTTTCACACTGGCAGTTTGGGCAGTAAGCTGAACGCATAACGATGTACCTTAACTTCTTAATATAACGAAAACAACAACACATACACACCGGAGACAGCTGTGTGAACAAATATAGTCCGTTGGGAGCCATAGTCCGGGGCTTCCATAACGATAACTTAATAAAGCGTGAAACTAATGGTTCGTAAAGAGTCAACTGAATCGATTGTATTGTTCACCATTGTTTTCCTGGACTATGAGTCCGCCGGACATTGTTACTTCTACCCGGAAATTTGTAATATGCAATATACTTTTACACTTTTACGTGTACGGACACATAGAGTTTCAATATTCCTAGCAGTTAGTGTATTGCTCGCCAATCATGATTGCGCAGATGGATTATGATCAAAGGGTGGCCTGTTTGAATCTCTCCTTTTGTGTCGGGTGAATGGATAAACAGATTACATTCAGATGGTGGAAGTCGTTGTGGTTCCTTCTTATCTCTTTCTTCCATGGTTATACGTACTGGATAACCAGTCCTTTCATGTGCAGTGTACCATGTTGGGTGCTGTCACGTTGGCCTTTGTGCGCATTTGCAATTACAACTGACGTTTTGCGTGTACTGTGGATGGTTTCTTATATGCTAAGTACTTGATTTGTGTGTTTTGAGGTGCAATGATTATGTGAGTATATGCTAACAAGTGATTTGGAACCTAGTTGCTAAGTATCGTGAGTAAGACGCATTTTCACCTGTGGCCAAGAATATCGCTAGGACCCAAAATAGAGCAGGAGTAGAATATCGCAGGGGTTTTATTTAAGGAGTTCGTTCCCCCCCCCCCCCCCCAGAGAAATTAAAGGTTTAACACCTTTGGTTGTTTATCAATGCTAGGTATCACTTTTTCAATAGGGGCCAATTTAAGGTTACGCAGGGGTCAAACTTTTAAAATGCTCTAATGAAGTTTTAAAAATGTATTCCATATTGTCCGTCTAGTCAGGGTTGGTACATTTTGTGACCCCACTTTTCTGCACCCACTTTTCTGCACACACTTTTTTTTTCTGCACCCACTTTTCTGGCCCGACTTTATTTTAGTTTTTAATGGATAGAAAGATAGTATACCATATCACCTTCATTCTGTTTGTGATATTGAGCTGAAAAACAAGTCTCGTTGCCAGGAAATCGATTAAAAGCAACAATTATTAAAAACACATTTCACCTCGTACGTTCCTGGCGCCAATAATGTTTTTTTCATTTAATCTTTAATTACAGTCGTTTACTCTCGTTTTCGTTTTTACTGGACATAGGAATGTGCAGTCATTTTTTAGTTTTTTATTGATAAGCGACTGTAGAAAAAGACTATAAACCTCTGGTTTGCCTTGGGGATAATGGGAAAACCGTAGGATTTCGATCACACGGATTTCGATTTTCGATTGTCGCACAGCTGATGCACAAATTGCATATTGATACTGATACTGATATTCGTGATTTATCGTGGGTGTTTTGCTGCATTTTCACTCAATTTGGTATCAACTCAAGGACGCATGTCAACAATCGCAACTGGAAGATTTTGGAAATTGCGGACAATATATCGCCGAACATAAATAATGTAAAAATGTAATTTACGTCTATTAATCAGTCAATTATCAATAATTTGACGTTAATAATGATTGAGTAATGTGGCTGTTGGTTGTAACATTTTTTTAATAGTCGGGTCAGAAAAAAACTGGGTGCAGAAAAAGTGGGTGCAGAAAAGTGGGGTCACAAAATGTACTAACCCGTCTAGTAATAAGAATTTTAAAAGAAATGTATAGTTTGTACCATGCGACCATTCGACCATTCGTTTTGGAGTTATAGGGTAAAAATTACTAAAATTGTAAAAAAAAGGTCAATCTCAATTTGTATAGGAGTCAACATTAACAGTTCATCTGATTATAGTTTAAATACATGCAAATTAGTGCCTGAGGAAAGAGGACTCCCAAAAAGTGTAGTTTTGATTATGAAGGTCAACGCCAATTGGATTATTTGCCCTATGACCTATCGTATAGCACGATAAGTATACATTGCAGATGCTACAAACTATTCCTTGTTTTGAAAATTAAGCTAGATGAACAACTTCTTTAATTTTTTACCAAAATTGGAGCAACTTCTGATTTTGACTCATGTACAAAAGAAAATTGACCTTTTTTACCATTTTAGCCATGTTTACCCTCTAACTCCAAAACCAATGGTCATCGATTGTATTAACTACATATTTTTGGAATCCTTATGACTAGACAGACATTATGGTATACATTTCAACATGATTGGATCATTCTAAGGTTTCAAACCTTTTCTGTAGTGAGAGGTGAACGAAGATGTTCCGGTGGGCTCACTCAATCTGTGATACTGACCGTAATGATCGTTACCAAAATCGCGGACAAATATGGCACGCGAGAGCGAACATAGATGTGAACCCCTGTTGTAATACAGTTTTTGCGTCCAATCATGTATCACAAATACATATCCAATGGGATAGAACCACCATACGATGGGGAACCATTGTCATTAACCACCATGGCGTGCCATATTTGTCCGCGTTTTTGGCAAAGCTTGGTAACGATCATGCGGTCAGTGGTGCCGGTTGGGTGAGCCCACCGGGGAAGATGTTTGACCTGGGTCCATGCTCCTGCTCTAAAACATTCGGTGATGACGGCGAGCGGAATAACATGCGACCGCTTTGTTAGATTTAACAGGACCCGAAACAGATAATAGGGTGTCGGCATTTTAATTTGAACATCGCTCACCAAGCGATTGCGTAATCGTTGGACCCCGTTGATCCAAACATACGAAGAATACAATACATGTACCTAGTTCACCTGAAAATTTCAGATATATCCGCAGGTGATTCTTTTGTATTCTGTGCATGCTTGGGTTGTTCTGAAGAACAAGTTAACCAAAATAACCTATAGACCTCTTTTTTTTTTTTTTTTTTTTCGACCATTCGTTTTGGAGTTATAGGGTAAAAATTACTAAAATTGTAAAAAAAAGGTCAATCTCAATTTGTATAGGAGTCAACATTAACAGTTCATCTGATTATAGTTTAAATACATGCAAATTAGTGCCTGAGGAAAGAGGACTCCCAAAAAGTGTAGTTTTGATTATGAAGGTCAACGCCAATTGGATTATTTGCCCTATGACCTATCGTATAACATGATAAGTATACATTGCAGATGCTACAAACTATTCCTTGTTTTGAAAATTAAGCTAGATGAACAACTTCTTTAATTTTTTACCAAAATTGGAGCAACTTCTGATTTTGACCCATGTACAAAAGAAAATTGACCTTTTTTACCATTTTAGCCATGTTTACCCTCTAACTCCAAAACCAATGGTCATAGATTGTATAAACTACATAGTTTTGGAATTCTTATGACTAGACAGACATTATGGCATACATTTCAACATGATTGGATCATTCTAAGGTTTCAAACCTTTTTCTGTAGTGAGAGGTGAACGAAGATGTTTGACCTGGGTCCATGCTCCTGCTCTAAAACATTCGGTGATGACGGCGAGCGGAATAACATGCGACCGCTTTGTTAGATTTAACAGGACCCGAAACAGATAATAGGGTGTCGGCATTTTAATTTGAACATCGCTCACCAAGAGATTGCGTAATCGTTGGACCCCGTTGATCCAAACATACGAAGAATACAATACATGTACCTAGTTCACCTGAAAATTTCAGATATATCCGCAGGTGATTCTTTTGTATTCTCTGCATGCTTGGGTTGTTCTGAAGAACAAGTTAACCAAAATAACCTATAGACCTCCCGTGAAAGCTACCTATAATAAGGCAAGGCTGATATTAACCAAATATTGCGCGTGCTCCTTGTTTTAACTGTTGGCATGGCATTAAAGCCGTCCAGACTCTCAATCTTGATTATCCTGGTCTATATCAACGCACTGCAAGAAATACAGGCGGATGAGAGGGGGCAGCTCGGACCCGCTATACCGGATGTGTCTAATGATGATTTGTTCGCGAGAGTAGGGATGGTATTCATCAAGGAATTCAGCGTGCACGGATCTCTAAAAGGTTTGACGACTGTCTTAGACATTGAAATACAAGATACACAAGGTAGCTATAATACATTGCTCAACTATTTGGTACACTGCACAGCACTAGACTACGTTGTCAAGCCGAATCATGCTCCACACTTTGTACTGAGCTGGTAAACAGTCTATCTAGTCGATAGGACATGTCCTTCTATGCTGTTGTTTTGTGCGTCGCCTCGGCGGGGTCTAGAGGGAAAAACCAAATGGAAATTCATAATTATTCAAATAATATATAATTGTCTGTTTCCACAAATAAAACTGGCACATTTCTTGAAAAAGAATAAAATTGAATTTAATTTCCCCAAATCAGGACTAGTGCGGAGACAAATAGAACCTCAGCAAACAATGGAGGTTTTAAAGTGTACTAACAGGCTTTAATTCTTAATTAAGTATGTTTTAAAAGATGTCTTTGCGGTCTGAAAGCATATATCTACTGCAATATTGATTTGCCTTATTAGCAGAATTAAACTTAATAAATGTTGTCCTGGGGGTTGCCAGTTTGCATTGGTGACGGGGGTTTCCGCCCTTTTCGACATTGGTGACGTTGGATGCCTTTCGTAAGGAAATAGATAAAAAACAGGTGTCTAAGGAATGTCTAGGGTACTCCTGTCCAGAAAATCGGATTACATAGTGTGTACAGTAGAAAAGCAGTAACAATGATTAAAAAACTGGGGCGGCGGATTCTTGAAAATAGAATATAGCTGAAAGGTATGGTTATGCATTCACTGTTCTTTCACTGGCTCCTTATTTCAAGACCGCTATGTACGATATACCATCATGAATTCAATTTTTCTCGTGGGACGATCAAAATGGTTGCAATCATACGGAATATATATAAACGTTTTTTTTTTTTTTTTTTTTTTTTAATGTCATTTTTATGACTGAAAGACATTCATTTGAAACAAAAATGTATTTATAAATGTTGGTGAAGCGCAAAAATTATATTAGCCTGGCACTTCGTTTTTAAAGATATTCAGTTGAAAACAGAGGATAAAATACCACTTGGGCCAGCTTCACTTGCAGGTTCAACAAACTAAAGATATAAGACGTGTAGCTTCATTGTGGGATTAAACCCTATTGAAACAAAAGAATATTGTACAGATCAGTGTGAATGCATTATCATGCATTGAAATAATCAATATATTATTTTTAAGTGAAAGCACCAGAAATTATTATGTTGTGGGTGAAATGAGGGACTCACTCTCAGGGGGACAATAATCATGAAATTCAGGGAAATTTGGGGAATTTGACTGCTGAAACTAATGTGACAGTCTACAAGTCTGTTGAGGGACAAATGTGTAGACAACGCTCTAATGTGGAGGGACAATTTACCCTTCACCTATTCCCCACTGCCTCCAAGATGCCAGGGAGGAATATGATGAAGAAAGCAGTGTTCAACAAAGAACAATAAAGGAAAGGATGGTTATGTTCAAATTCTTGTGTTACTTTCAACAAGGGTGTTTTTATGGTTCTACCTTCTGCTGAAACCTGGAGTAAAGCTGAGACAACAAGACTGTTTGGAATTGAATTTCCCAATGCTACATGTATATATTAGCAATTGCGACATTATAAGTTATAAATTATGTTATATCACACGAAGTAGCACTTTATACCTACTTTTATTTTAATTTTCAATAAAGAATGTCTTGAAGGTGATTTTCAATGGCAACTTTGTTGATATCAGGATAGCCGAAACTGGCCCAACAGGTTTTTCAACCGTCTCAGATAATTAGCCATAACTCCTGAACCAGACCCCCAAATTACACCAACTAAAAATCTCATGAAAGCTGGAACACTCCTAAAAGGTATCAGTAAAACACCAGTTGAGATGAACTGAAATTTTTGGCCAAAAAAATTAATCTTTGATTGTATAGTTTTTTTGGGGGGACAGTCTGTACATATCCATTGGTCTCTGATATTGGGAAAAAGAAATTGAGGTGACATTTTATATATTTTTAAGAAAATGTGCCCGTTTTATGTGCGGGAACAGACAGTTACGTGATCGTAATAATTTATTATGAATTTACACTTGGTTTTCCCTTACCCCCAGATGGGGACTACAGAATTTGTTATACAGTTGGTTATTTGGTCCACGTCCCATGGTCTAATCAGGAGGTCACGCCAACATGCGTTATTGTTGTACACGAGAAGACAATACAATCGCTGTGACCTCAATAGCCGGTCGAAAACGCTCTGGAAAATGTCCTGATTTGCGGTCCAAAATACCTGAATTCATTATAAAATCATGTATTATTGTTGCGGAATGTCAACTACATATCTAAGTTGGTCTAATATGACGTGAAAGGGCGTTTGTGGGTAAATAAGAACGAATTAAAAGTGACGAATTTTGGCAAGACTTCCATATGTACCCCCCTCTCGTATATTTACATGCAACATAAAATGTTATTTTAGCTGTTTATTCCGAATTCCGTTTTTGATCAAACAAGGCCAAAATTAAAATAAATTTTGTATCATGTAAATATATACGGGGGGGGGGGGTTACATATGGAAGTCTTTCCCGAATTTTAAGTTTTGAAAAGCGTGGTTTCTGAAGTTATAGAAATCCCACAAAATTTTAAAACATCCCAAATCATTAATTGAATTGTGTGCTTCACAAAAGTATGTGTACGTGTTACTCTATCTCTTTAAGAAAGCAAAGACCACGGAAAATGTATAACCTTACATATACTGGCATCGTAGAATTGAATTCCCATATGGCTATAACGTGGGCCTGGTTTCCATCGAATTTAACTGCAGACGTGTGCAGGGAATGTAGACAATAGCAAGGTCGTGTGCCTATTGTATTTGTGAAAGCCCATGTAAAATGACCCTGTCCAACAATTTCTAGTGTGAACAATAGTACTTGGGTGACCTGCCGACTAACTCACTATGAGTTGGTAAAATATCGATTGTCTTGGCACAGTTCAGTAGCTTTCATTCACCAATGTATTTAGAAAATACACCCGTTTTTAGGGGTATGATATATGATACCCAGATCACACAAGGTCAGTTCATGTCAATGTAAGTACAAGTACAACCCACTGAACTGTGTCTTTGGTAGATGAGCTTATTGTAACTCATAGTGACTGGTAAAGGGCCCTTTCACGGAGCTAAATTATGTTTAATGGACTTTTTGCTTGCCCTCCAGATCATCGAAGCGTGAGAAGAATACAATCAGCTGGTTCACCTGAACATATCAGTTATTTCTGCAGGTGATTCTTTTGTATTCTATGCACGCTTGGGTTGTTCTAGAGGACAGGTTTTGTCAAGTTAAACTAGTGACCTCCCGTGAAACCGCCCTACGAGAGGTCAGTATTGTATTCTTCTCACGCTTGGATGATCTGGGGCAAACAAAAAGTCCATTCAACATAATTTAGCTCCGTGAAAGCCCCCCCCCCCCTATAAACCAGTTAACATCCTACGTCACTTTCTTTGTTGCCTGCGAATCCATTCCTGCGAATCGTTATGGCCAATAGTATTAAAACTCTATAGATACAATTGCCCAGTGGGTAACAGTCAGGCCGTAATATGTTTACAAACATTGCTTTTAACTGGTCTATAGCGTCCTTTCACTGAAGGAAAATATATTGAATGGACTTTTTGTTTGCCCTCCAGATCATCCAAGCATGATTGAACAGATTTGAAACAGATTTTGGATGATAGTTCTTTGTATAAATATATTGCACAAAATCAACTTGATCAAATGAAACTTCCATTGATAGACGACATGTTTTAAAATTTGAAACATATCAAGTATTTTGAATAAGTTTTGGATAACACTGTTCTAAAGTCATTTTGATATTGCTCTTATCCAATCTCCAAGTCATTCAGTTCAGTTTCAAAACTTTGTAAACGGTATGTTACGACGTCTCGTGGATATCAAATGTCACAAATACCCTTTAAACACAAAGAAATAAGCCTTGTGCGCAAATGATCTCAATTTTATATAACAACATTGTTTTAATAATTTTGGTAAGATTTGTTTCAGAATTTGGTATGTCCAAAACACAATTACAATTCAATAATATTCTATACTCAATGATTTTACATAAGATACTTTAAGGTGCTTGTTCCGATTTATGTGTATTGTGTTCTCTACTTGATATGAGAGCCTGGCACTTGCACATACACACCATCTAGTACCGTGGGAAACAAACTTGCGGTTTTGATGGTAGACGCAATAATGCATGTTGTAAAGCCATATTCAATACTGTGCTAATATTGGTGGTTAACCACTACAACGGCGGTTTTTTGTTTATATCTTGGCAATGAAATGGATTTGAGGGCTCAAATTTCAGGACGACAATGAGAAAAATACGACCTTTCATCTGACATCAAAATCGATACTACTTCCGGGTAAATAAGGGGGTCTCAAAGACGATCGGAACACGCACCTTTAAGATTTAATATTGACTAATGTCCAGAGTTAAAAGAAGCGCTGCAGTTCAACGATGTCCTCACAGCGAAGACTCCAAAAACAA